>PVKN010008388.1:0-25193 GCA_004027915.1 Capromys pilorides
AGGATCAAGTGACTTTTCTAAGGCCCCACAGAATTTAAAGCCACATCATTTATCATACTGAGCTGCTCCCATTTTTACATCTCTTTATCAATCAGTTTATAACTGTGTAGATAAGATAGACAGATGATAGAAAGGTGATAAATAGAGATGATGGACAGATGATAAGTAGATAGATGATAGATAGATACAAAGATAGATAGACAGATAGATAGACAGACAGATACATAGACAGACAGACGGATGGACGGACAGACAGACAGATAGATAAAGAGATAGATAGGTGAAAGACATAAGTTCATTTGATAATCACAAAAATCCTGGATGATAATAAAGGGCCACATATTACAGTTCCCTTCTCCTGATGAGAAAACTTAAGGTTCAGGATGATAATGACCTGCCCTGGTAACATATACAGAGATGAAGTTGATTTTCTAACCAGAGTTTTGTGATCTCCCCTCAACTTTCAGACAAACTTCAACAGAGCTAGAGGGATTTCTTCAAACCTTGCCTTACAGTGTGAAAATCGTGGGATATGGGGTGGGTTGCGGCAATACGTTAAGATCTACCATGACATTTTTCAGCCAAGAAGAACCATTTATCAAATCACTGTCAGCCCAACCTAGATCATATCAAGATATTGCAATATGAACATAATGTTCCCTCCTGCCCAGGATCTAATCCTTTTTCATCGGGGAGCACAACTGTGAACCATGACTCCTAAGTGAAGAGGAACAGAATCCAACTCTTGCTTCACAAAGCAGGACCTTTACACCACATTGGAGGCAGCAGCCATGAGGTTAAAGGGCTGTTCCGAGTCTGACACTGAGGCTCTTGCTTGAAGGGAGGTTTCCCAAAATGAACCCCCAAAGAAACTGAAAATGACATGAACACACATCCTGTTACTCAACCCTCCCTGGGTTTCATAATGCGAAGCCAGGAAGAAAAGGTGCCAACATTCCTGAATGTTAGAATCATTTAAGAGCAAACTCTTAGTGTTCCCACACTTGAATGTTTGAGACACGGGATTATTTGCTGTCCTCCTCACTTATGGAATCACTACAAAACCATATGGACTGAGTTAGGCATCCACTGCCACTGCTCCCCACCTTTCCTTCTTGGGACTCCTTGGGGCTCATCCCAGGAAATAGGCTACCCCATTTAGAAACAGTCATAAGCCCTGATATTAATAAGCACTTTCTAACTTCAAAGTATTTTTATAACCACTGCCCTAATTAGATCTTGTAGTTTCCAAGAGAAGAGACAGGCTTTGCCACTACATAGTGTAAGTAGAGAAATACAGGGAGAACACTACGGAACGTAGAACCATTTTCTACCTTCTTAGGCAACCAGGAAGAATAGTTCATCTTAAAGTAAAATGGTGAAGTTCATTTTTGTTTTGTTCCTTTTACATTTGATGACAGCAAAGCAAGCCATTTCAGGGTGTATTATGATGTAGAAATTTTCAAACTACAGCTGTATCCTGGGCCTTGGGATTTTAATGTGTTCAACTCAAAAATGGGAATTATTTCCACCTCAAAATTTTAATGTCTTCATCTAAAAATTGGAAATAAAGGTAGAACCTTTCATGGCATCTTGGTGTCTTATCATCTGGGTTAAATAAAATGATGTATGTTAAAAGTATTCAGCACACAAGTAATTAATTTAGCAACTTTTTAAAAACTGGCTCTTTTTCTTTCAGACATTCATTGACTCATTGACTAGTGTTGTAGTCATCCCATTGAGTATTGAGGACTGTTCTGTCTACAAGGGGTACAGCCATGAACAATACAGAAAAATTAATTACACTTAATTATATTTTTTTTCAGAACTGGGGATTGAACTCAGACCCTTGTGCTTGCCAGGCAAGTGCTTATTCTACTGAGCTATCTCCCTAGTCCTTACTCAGCTTTTAACATTAATTCTTAAGTATAAACTCAATCTTGCTTATTCCCATCACTCAATTTATCCAGAATGTGTTATTTTCCATTGCTGACTTTGGGTCGATCTCACCCTGTGCTGTGTTTGGCTCAAGAACCATCCCCTGCCCTCCCAGATGCTCCAGGACCATCCTTGTGTGAGCTGTGGCAGAGTAGATGGATTCCTGCCAGCAGCTGCTGGAGAAGGCTGCTCCCCAGGCCTTTTCACCTAGGAAAGGGATGGAACAGTTTGTCTTCAGCAATGTGACACATGCTGACCGGTGTCTGCAGGGATGCAGTGGGAAGCATCTGCGTTAGACTCCTGTGAGCTGCAGGCTCTGCCCTGGGTGCCGTGTTGTGGAGGAGGAGCAGGGGAGGAGGAGCTCTGGGCATTTCCTGGCAGCACAATGAGGATATGCAGCATCAGGAGCATTTTTGACAGAAACAGGATGAGTAAATGTGGCGTGGGGGAGGCTCAGGAGGGAAGCTCTGCCCCCTCTCTGCTGCCTGGAGACTCCCATGGTCTCAGCACACACAGTTCATCTTCTATACATTTCTAATTATACTCATCTATATTTATATAATTGCATATATGTGCTTGAGTATACGTAAACACATACATTTACTTATTTCAGGAGAACAAATATTTGTTTTATAATCACTGAAAGAGACATTTGTCAAGCTTTTATTTTGGGTCAAAATGTTGACAGCTGTCTTGATATATATTAGCACATTTCAACAATCATATAATTGCAAAAGATAAACATAATTACTTCTCCCATTTTACAAAGAAAGCTAGTGCTTCCAGATATGAACATCTGCTCATGTGTCTTACGTTTTCAAATTTTTTTCTTCATAAATATTTTTGAAGTTTTAAGGAGCTATAGTAACAGTGGAGGTGGAAACCCCACTGGCCTTTAAAGAGAGAAATGAACCAAATGATCACATATTCTTTATGTGCTTCAAAATCAGCCAACCATACTCTTTCTGTTCATGGTTTGTGAGTGGCAGAGTTGGAATCCAAAGCCAGGTGTGGCTCACTATGTTCTAAATTCTCTATACTACAAAGGAGCTGAGGGAAGAGGAAGAACACAAACTAAGAAAAGACAATTGAAACATTTCCATAACTCTAAGGCATGCAAACACCGTTGCAACTCACACCTACAGTTTTGGGCCTGAGAGTTTGGTGTAGGGACTCAGCGGGATAAGGCAGGGAAGCACCTGTGGGATGAAGATGCATGGCAAGAAAAGAGAGGTGACAGTCAGAGTGTAGACCTGCATCTCCAGTCATCAGGAAGGCAGCTACATGGCCATGACAGCAGAAGCCATCTACCAGAAGAAGAGAAGCATAGGAGACCACTCTCAGCCCCCGGGCTCTGAGTCCCAGAACATGAGAAGTCCTTAGAGCAGGAGTCTATGCAAGAGACCTCAGTAGCCAGTACACCCTCTCATCCTCAAAATCCACATAGAGAGGCTTTCTGTCCAAGAAGACTTTCATGAGAACCCTAACTTCCAGAGCTGGCTTCCTTCTGAGAAGCTCCTTTAGTTATAAAACTGGCAATAGTCACTGTTTACTAAGGGTTCACGCTGTTCCAGGTACTCTGTACTAACCCCTTGTACATATTATTGAGACATCACATGTTTAGCCAGCACAGCCATCTTGGAGGGAGTCACTTATTTTCAAATTCATAGTTCAGGAATTTCCTAGTGTCTCTTTACTTCTAATGGCAGAGAAAGGTTGTTAACCCAACGCCCTCTTTCCTTTCCCTGTTGAGCAGCCTTCCTCGGAGCTGATTGGAGTTACAGGAGTAAAGATGGAAAGGACTGGTGAACACATGGGTAGTGCTGGAGAACCTCACAGCAGAGAGAAAAAAACAGCGTGAAAAGCTCATGCCTGGAAGCTTAACTTCCTCCAAACAGGGCTCAGTTCAAAGTATGACATCATGGGCACTGTCAACAGGAATTAGCGAACCATATCCAAGGAGAATCATATTCCAAATTCAGCACAATTCATGAGACACAATGTAAGGCAACAATTATTTGCTAAAGAGAAAATTAAAGGCATACATAAAGTTAGTGCTTAAACCAGCGGGGCAAGAATCACTGGGCTCCAACTTCCACAGACAGTGCGTAGCTGCTGATTGAAAAAAGAATGTATGGGAATAAAAATAAATAAATAAATAAATAAATAAATAAATAAGGTCAATAGACCAGAGTGAGTGACAGCAATCCTTCTGATCCTACTCATCCCCCCACCCAAGCCCACGCTCAGGATTAATCTTTCCACTGTCAAAACCCAGGAGCTGGACAGGGCGAGCCCTGGGACACCCTGTAGGATGTCACTCTCTCATGAGTGAGTGCAACACCGAGCGAGCGCTGCTAAAGAGTACTTCATTTCCCCAGACTTCTTATCCCTCTACATCTGCCAAAATACATTTCTGAAGTGTTCCAACCCTAAAAACACAAACCTGTGAGCAAAAGCCCTCTTGGTATTTCTTAAATACTGACCCTGGCTCTTTTCTAAATCTCATTGTCCATAAGCCTTCCTGTTTGGTAAATAAGTGCTGACATAAGGCAGGGTAGAAATTCGTCTACATTTCATTTCCCCTAGGGACACCAGCAAGACGCTGGGTCAGATGTCAAATACCGTGGGCCATGTTCTACAACTGCTGCCTAATGAGATCACACACTGCTTATGCCTCTGACCTCCCCCACCCTGCATGTTCCCAGCTGCCCCTGGGACTCTGCTTCGCAATCATCTCTGAAGCATCTCTCACATCTTCCCTCCCTGTAGGGTTCTCCCTCTATCATACCCAGACCATTGCAAAGTGCATCACTTCTGTTCCAACCTCCACGAAGAGGCAAAGAACACTTTTCTAATTCATAAATCCCACTGGTTATTCCTTATTCAAAAAACACAATAAAATCTTCATTGTCTATAAGAGAAAGACCATTCTCTGTGGCTATACATATCAGGACCATCAGAAACCAGCCCTTATAGCTCTCATTGATGCCATTCTTTTATCTATCTATCTATCTATCATCTATTCATTCATTCATTCATTCATTCAAGGACCTGGAACACCCACTATATGCCAGCCACTCCTCTGGGCACAATCAAGCCCAGCACCTCACTCCTTCCTTCCTATAATGCTGCTTTCACTCACAATATTTTCTGCCTGCAGAGCCTCTTTCTTTGCTCCATTCCATGTGCCCTCATCCTTCAAGATCAGGTTTCCTTGATGTCACTTCCATGCAGCCTTGCTGAAGATAAACACAGATGCATGTCCCAGGCAGTTTCTTTCCAACTGTCTATTATTTTTTTGTATTCACAGACTGGCATAACTTGAATCAGGTAGTAGAATCAGTGTTCACTGGTTATCTTCTTGAGGCAGAGGCTCTGTGAGCCTGAAGAGCAGGAGATCTTTGTATTCTTTTCTGTATGCTTAACTCCCCACCTAGAACAGAGGAAGCACATGCTTGTTGAAAGACACCTATTTCCCCTGCCTCCCAAAGAGGCTACTTCACCATTCATTTCAAGTCATTATGAGAAGGGAGCAAAATCAATGACTACCTATTAAGTGACATTTGAATGGTGTTTTCCATTATACAATGTGTGCCATGACCACTAGAGTCCACCTAAGGATGCATCATTGCAAACTTCCTTCTTAACAGACTACCCTTTCATCATTCCAGAAACTTTGAGGAAGTTTCACTTTCGGATCCAGGACAACACAGACCTTGAGAATGTAGGTGCTGGTGCTGTCATGGTTGAAAACACTCTTCAGCTTCACCACGTTGTTTCCCAGTCTAGCAGCCTTTCTGTCCTTTCGTCTAAGGTGTGCCTAGTCACACCTCTCAAGGCAGTCATAAAGACTAAGGAAGGCAATGCATACAATGTATATGGATTAATGACCAGCACACCCCAAGTGCTGCTTATGCCAAAAGTTCTTGCCATTGTTGTTCTTTTTATTTTCTGCTCAGCCTAAAACACATTTTTCAGAACAAGATTTCCATAGCCGTTGTGTTCACCCTACCCTTTTGAAATCTTCCTGCTATATCTTGGCCCTGAATGCCCTCCTCTTTCTTCTGCTTATTATCCAAAATAAAGTTCGTGTTTCCTTCCAGAGGCCACCCCAGATCCAGTGAAAGGTGACACTGCCTATTTATGTGAGCACTGAAAATGGCACACGCCCTGATCCTAGCATTCACCAGCCCTAGGTTGCAAAGCATTCCCTTCATAAAGTCCGGCATGTTGTGGCCCCAGAGACGATGTGGATGCAACCAACTCACTGAACAAAGTCTCACCCTATCTTCAACACAGGCAGTTTTTGAGGGTACCAAGTAGTTTAGGTGCAGTCCTCAAGAAGCAGACAAGAAAATAATCTTATGGCCACATATAGTGGTGACAAAAGTGGTGTTCTGCAGGGTCTCCAACAAAGTCCTTGCACGTACATAGTCCCGGGTTCAGAAATCAGCAGGGAAAGGAAGAAAAGAATAAAGATTAGGGAAGGGAAGAAAATGGAAGGGGAAGAAATTGGACGGGAGGGGAGGAGAGAGGGGAGGGGAAGGAAGTGGAGGGGAGGGGAGGGAAAGGGACAGAAAAAAAAGAATTGGGACCATGGAGGTGCTTTGGTCTTCAAATGCTCCACTTGAGCATGCCAGCCATTACCGGAAGTGACCACTCCCACACTAGGCAGGAGCTGTGCTGCTGGTGCCTTTAACATCGCATTTCCTGAAGAGCAACTAGCACCATGCAGGAGGTCATTTGCTGCATAGCATGTGGATAAATATTTTACATTATAAAATTACATATTTTAACTCATGAGTATTAAATGCCTATCTCTTCAAACCTGTCTTTTCAATGACAGTAATACATTGTTTAGAGAGTTTCAAGTTAAGTGAGCAAATTCAGTCAGGGCAGAACTAGACTAGTAAGGACCACCTGATGTCACTACCACAGTGACAGGCAGGCACTAAATGCCAGCACTGTAGAAGCCCAGGCCTACCTCTGGCCACAGCCCTCCTCAACACATCTGTCCCACACTTCACAGTTAGACAGGGCCTTCTCCCCTTGTCTAGGTCATCACTCTTCAAAAGTCTCACAAATTCCCTCTCAGTTTATAGGTAGAGGGACCGTGGCCAGGAGAAGACAAGTGAGTCACTGATGCATCAGGTTTTAGAATTTTATATTTTATTTATTTGTTTGTTTGGTACAGGGTCTCACTATGTCACTGTTTGAAGCTATACGTACAAAAGAGGCACCTTGACTGAGCATCCTTTGCACTAAAGTTTGTCATTCCCACTACACAGCTTGTACCAAACAAACAGCTTATGAGGATGATTTTCCTCCACCATACATCTTAAGCCCCCAAGGAATCTCATTTGGACCATGTATTTCTACATAAGTAATAAAAGGAGAAATGGTGCAATACCTCATTAATATTTTTCTTGGCAAGACAACTCTTTAAAATGTGTATACCAAATTATAGTTGAGAGGGAAAGCACACCTCATTGTAAATAGTACACAGGACTCTCCTACCTGTGGGGTGTTAGCCATGGGAATCCAGGAGCTTCCAAAAGAAAAATGTCCAACCTGCTCATTATCCAACAAATAAATGACTTTGTTCACCTCCCTCTTTTTCTCATGCTTGCTTTCCCTTATATTGTGCCAGACTTCCTGTACCCTGTCATTGTAGGACATTGTCCTGACATGTTAAGATGCAACCTTCAATGGATATTGGCCCACATGGACCACCATGACTGTGACAGAACCATCCACATCACAAGGGCGGGCTTGAGGCTCTGTATCAGTTTGGGTACAGAGCAGCAGCTGCACACCTGACAATCCATCACCGTGCTGGAGACTCATGACCATGCTCAGGGAGTCCAAGCAGGCAGTCCTCTGGTTCAAGGGCTTCCTTTGTCACCATGATCACATGGCTGGTCCACTTGTAACCAGGCTCAACGTCCATACCTGGAGAACCTCACTGATGGATGTTGACAAAGACACTAACTGAACAGAAACAGGAAATTAGTTTTATCCAAGATTTTAATGAGTTTCTGAACTAAATTAAACCATGTGTTTGAAACTTCTCTCTCCTTTTACTCAGCAGAGAATTTGCCTCATCTATTGACAAGATTTATTTGAGTTTGGCAATGAGAGCTTCTATCCTGGATCTCATTCTTCAGCATATTCCTCAACATTTTTCTCCCTTCAGATGTCTGTTTAGAAAATATATCTCAAAGAAATTCCCCCAGATCCACCAAGCTAAATCTCAAGCTTCTGTCAAAACCTATCATAGTACCCCTTACCTTTATTTTTCCTAAATATACACTGACAGAAATGCGTCAAGAATACATGGAGCTGCATAATTATTTAAATTATGGCTGTTTATATATTAATCCCTGAAAGCAGGTGCTTTGTCCAGGAACTACAGTGCTTAGCACATGATAAGTCTCCAAGTTAATAGTTAAATTCATCAGTAAATGAATAGATGAATGAAGGAATGGAATAAAGGAGAAAATGAAAGAAGTTCCCAAAATGAGTTTTATATTGAGATAATTTCAGTGGTCTGCATTCATAACAAATTTATTCTCCTCTTCCTGGTCACAGAACTGTATCATACTTTTCATCCTCCTTTGCAATTGAGGTACAGTCATGTGATTTTCAGGTCAGTGGAAATATGACTTCAGTATGCCCCATAACCATATCCAACATGCGCTTCATTTAACTGTTTTCTCTTTTGTGACTGATGAAGATCACCATGATAATCTTAGAAGTTAATCTTAAACGTAGCAGTCTGTCAGCCCACGTCCCTTCATAGCTACGTGGAGTAGAGCCACCCGGGAATATGTTCATCCATGTCCAGATCTGTCACGTTGAGCGTGAAATAAGAGCAAGTCTGTATGCAGATGGTCCACGACTAAAGATGACCCATCTGTGATTTTTTTAGGTTTATAATGATGTAAATGCTTGTGCTTGCAGCCATTCTCTTTTTCACATTCAGTACAGCACTAAACAGCCTACATGATATTCCAGTTTATTTATAAAGCAGACTTTGTGTTGGATGACTTAGTTCAACTGTAGGCTAAATTCCACACATATCTAAAGTAAACCAGAACAAATAATATTCTGTAAGTTAAGTGTGCTGGATGCATCTTTTTCTTATGCTATGTTCAACTGGAAGCCTTTCAGTAGGTGAAGTCCTATAGTTTAAGCCACTAACATTTCAACAGATGCATCTCTTGACAGCGATTCTCAACTGGAGAAGAATTTGCCGATTAGGTCTACACCTTATAGAAGAGTGCTTGAAAAAATATTTCCACATACCTGAGACACTTCCACTCCTCACTGATTATAACCACAGTCTTACATACTTTCATGAAAGTAAAAAATCATAGGTATATTTGAATAACCAAAGAGTTTTGGGATTACAGAACATAGTCAGCCCACTTGTATACACATGGGAGGTAGTAACAAAAATCAAGCTCAGTTCAACTCCAGTAGAGCTGAAGAATGGATTCTGACTCATTTCCTTTCAAAATAACCACAATGGCACAAGAAAACATTCTCACTGAACCCCTGTTGAAGAAAAGTGAAAAAATGATTAGCACCTCCAAAAAAGAGCCCAAAAATGTGATTTCAAGGGCTTGTCTTTGTACATGCTCATAGAAATAAGACCCTAACAGAATTATTTTACCACTGCCTTTCTTGTTAAAAAAAAGATGCTTAAATTCACAACTCAAAATTGTTATAAGGGTGCATGGTTTAATTCATATAAAAGGCTGGTGGAAAAAAGAGACAAGTATGTTTTAGATTGTGGCCAAAACCTTCAGCATCTGTGGCAGGTTTAGTTATAAGGGGTTGTGGGAGCAAAGACCATCAGGGATAAACACTCAAAGGGGAGACACGGCAGGCTTAGAGCAGAAATGATGTTTGATTCAAGGGCCACACGTGAGATTCAAGTGACACAGGTGGGAGGAACTCAGGAAAGATCATATATGAGTCCCTTAATGTCCCTGAAAGCTAGAGGCCAGGAAGGTAGTCTGAGACTAATAAATGATCATGAAGCATTTCTTGAATACTGATTAAGTTGCCTTGTCCTCTTGTCTGCTAAGCTGTATAGACACAGAAGAAAGTATACTCAAGGGTTCTCATGGTGAAGCAAAAACCACCTTGGGCTGGAAGCCAAGAGCCAACATTCTGGATTATCCTGTACCTTATCACGTATTTAACCTTGGATAATCACTCTGACTTCTTCAGTCTCATCCTCCTCTCCTAGGAAACGAAATCACACAAGACATTATTTCGAAAGTTTTATCCGTGCTCAACCTGTGGCTTCATTTCCATGTTCAACCTACACTTCTAGCAGCTGCAGAATCCCATATAGCCTGCAGGGGGCATTAGACTAGGAAGTAGAAAATTGGATTCCTTTTCCCCGCCCCACGCCTAACCAGTTAGGTGACCCTGGGCAAAGTGTTTAACCTCTCCATATCTCAGGTCCCATCCATAAAACAGGGGGATGTACAAACTGTCCTCCTCCCTCTAGGGTGTGTAGCCAGAGTTAATACCCTCATCGTCCTTTGAGCTTAGCAGATGAAAGGCACTGAAAAAAGTACAAAGAATTTTTATGTGCTATTGACTTTATTTTATTTTCTGTGGGGGAGGGAGCCTGCTCCAGCTGGAGGCTGCTTTCTCTGAATCAAAGGGCAGGAACCCAGCAAGTTTCTCAGGATCAGGGCTTTGGACTGGGTTGTGTAAAGGGACAGTGCCAGCCAACCCCCAATTCAGTTTCCTTTAACCTGGCACTCCAGGCAATAACTGTGCAACTCTGCAATTTAACAATGTGCTCTTTGTCCCTCAACTGTTGTTGATTCACAACTCCCAGGTAATATGTTTGAGCCTGTAGGAAGAGTCAAATAGTTAATAAGGGAAGGGCTTGGCATGCCCCACATAAGATCTTCTAGCAAGTCCCAACAAGAAGGTTTTCACTCTCCCCTGGTTCCCTACCCACCCCTAATATGTACAAGTGTCAGCACTAGGAATAAGCTCTCCTTCCTAGCAGGCTGTTGTACCAGTTTGGTCCTTATCAATGTACTGGAGAGCTGTGCTTTGTTTATAATTTTATGCTATATATTTCCCAAGGGATATTAGGTTTTCCAAAGAGCTCTTGAGTTTGCATCAGCTTTTCAAGCTACCAGCAGTGCCATTTCAGTTCTTATTAAGCCCTTAATATGGTATGAATAGGACAGTTATTGGGCTAAAGAGCCATAATCGCCTCTGAGGAAAACATCCATCATCAACCTTTATGTGGCCCCTGAACCTTTAAAAGCTGTCACCTCTCTGAAGTAAATCTGCTGCGAGCCTTCTCCAGGACATTCTGAGAGGCCAAGGCATTAGGCAGGGTTGAGAAGGTCATCGTCTAACCATTACAAATTGCCTAGTCTAGCATCTCAATTTCATGTACGTGATGAGCCTTAATTGAATTTGTCAGGGTTCGATCTTTTATCCCCAGATGTGGCACTGACAGAGACTGCTAACATAAATAATGTTCTCTGAGGGCTTGCCAGGCTCTGAGCTGGGGCAGGACAGCTGGGGATTTTTGAATGCCATTCCCAAGATATCTTGGAGGCATTTAGCTTTCCCATTTCCACTCTGGGAAGAGCCATGGGCAACATCATCTCTGATGACTGTGATGTGTCTTGACAGAGCACTCCCCATGGACAGGTGCGCTACCTGTGAAGGCCTGCATCAGAGCAAGCAGTCACTGGCTGCAAGCATCATCCCACCAGGCTGAAGTTCTTCTTGCATAAGTATTGAGTCTGATGTTCTTCAATAAGGCTTCCTTTAAAGCTACACACACACACACACACACACACACACACACACACGAAACACTATCAGACTTTGCCTTATTTAGCCATAGTATTCTAGGAAACAGTCTAAATAGCGAAATTTTCTCCCAGTGACTTCCTGGTTCCTCATTCCTAACTGGCTTTCTGCTGGAGACAGAAGCCAAGAAAGGAGGCTTTCTCTCTGTAAACTGTTAGCTCACCAGCAAGCAGGCTGAGTTCAACAGGCTGGTAGAAGCCACAGCGCTCCCTGCCAGGACACAGGCACAGTCCTGGGCTCACTGCCTCCTCGACTCTGGTTTGAACTTAACTGCTGGCCCCACCCAAACACTCTGCAGCTTTTACTTCAGGTGGAGAAAGGGGGAGGAAAGAGCATGGTGGACCTGGGCACCAGCAAGCCACAGCTGGCCTCTGGCTCTCGGATCTGCTCACGAGTTGACTATGTTGCTTCATCTCTGAGTCTTATCTGTGAATCAGGGACACTCACACTGCCCTGGGACAAGATGAGACACACGCAAGTTCACATTCATCTCCGCATTTCCACTGACAGCCACACCAGCACCAGGATGGCTCCCTGGGCTGGCTTTCTTTCAAGAAATGAACACAGCAGCTGACAACCAGTTAGCCTGAGAAATAAAAGAAACTTTGCAAAACGCAAAAGGAACTGATGAAATATGAAGGCCGTTGCCAACGTTCTCCTTGTGAAAATCCAGCTGACAGTTAAACTCCTCCTTGACTCCACAGGCCATGATTCAGCCCCACACAGGGACAATGAAGGCTGCCCAGAACCCTCCAGTTTGGAGGGCAGGTCTAGATCTGTGTTATTGCTTCAAACCAGGGCTCTAGACATAGAACTGAAAATTGCCCCAATTCACAGATAAGGAAACTGAACTGCAAACAAGTTAAATAACAGCCCGGAGTCGCAGTAGTCTGAAGGGCAGATCCGGAAACAAGGCTACAGTCTAGAGACCTCAGTCTGGGGTGCTGTCCTTCATCATGAAATGTGTATTTGTTGCATTTGCCTGTCTCTGTCCCCAACATCCTTTAGTTGGTTAAGCACTAAGGCGACAGTATAAGTGTTTAAGCCTTCTCTTCTCTCTCTTCTCTCATCCTCCCTGGTCCAGAGAAAGCCTTGTCATTTTCCAAAGTTTCCTCACTTTCAAGTCTCTTTCTCTTTCCAAATATTTATTTATTTACTTGGCGCAGGGTCTCGCTACACAGCTCAGACTCTCAGTGATCCTCCTGTCTCAGCCTACCAAGCACAGGGATTACATGCATGCACCACCATGCCCAGTTTCGGTGGCTGGCATGGTGCACCCGGGCTGGTGCTGCATGTGGTAGCAGAGATCCAGCTGGGGTCCTTGAGCTTGCCAGGCAGGCACTTAGACTGCCGAGCTATCTTCCAGCCCCTTTCAGGTGCCCTTAACAGGTCACAGTCTGCACTTGCCCCTCCTTCACCCTATCAGGCAGACATCCCCCACCCACCCCGCTTCCAGCTCCCAGACTATGTGAACAGGTGCAATCCATCACCTCTGGCAAGACTGGATGAAAAGAGCCTCAGAATCCCGCAGAGGCAACTTGAAAACGACTCTTAATCCTAGCCCAGCGACCTGGGGAAGGTTTCTGTACCTCTCTGAGAGTGAAAGGAAAATGAGAGCATCCCAGCAGCGCTGCTACAAGATTATACAAATGCATAGACACTGCAGGGAACGTGGCCCCGCTGCTCAGAAGACAGAAATGTCACCCATTCCCCGCCCTCCTTCCAGCTTGTCCTCCTACATGCTCACCCATCATAGTGCCAACCACTGCACCGTAGTCACCAGCTCAGGGGCTTCCCACTAGACCAGTGGTGAGCTTCTCGGAGGCATGAGAACAGCAACTTTTATTTTTGTGCCCCAACACACAGCCTGGCAGACATAAGGCATCCGCTGGTAATGAAGGAAAGAGCTCCACAAGAGCAGGAAGCTGTATGGAAAATTCTTTCCCTTCTTGGCACAAGAGAAAACCCTATGACCTCTGATTTCTCCATCACATGAAATCAGCCTCATCTGCCTCTACTGAACTGTAGGTGACTTCAAATGTCAGTTCTGACTGGATGCTGCGAGCTGCATCCACATCCCCACCAGGAAGGTCCCTGCACAGCACGCAAACATCTGTGCTTGTGCAAAGCTGAAAGATAAAGATCTGCGCAGAGCATGTGAACTCCTGCTGCACCTGGCTACCCCGCAAGCAGCCCTTCTCTTGGCCTACAAGCCTCATGCTATAAGATGGACATGAAAACAGGCACCACCCACATCGAAGGAAAACAGAGCCATAGATCTGAAGGAGCACGGGGTGTCTCTTGTACTCATCCCTTTGTTTCTTTCTGTCTCTGTGTGAAAAATCTAATTTCACTTGAGGTAGCCAGAAGTTGGGTGATCATAAGGCCATATCTATGAATACGTCTTTTCATCAATGAAATGGGAAAAAAAATAGTTCACCCTTCTACCACGTTATGGGGCAGTGTCCACCCACTGAGGGATGTCTGCCTGGGTCTGACTCCCACTGGCAGATCCAGGCTGAGTGCTGTCAGCTCTACCTGCAGAACAGCTCTGAGGATCCTCCATAGGGGCCCTGGGAATATGGGCAGTAGCTCCTGTTTCATGACCCTGTGTCTACAACAGCTGCCTGGTGTCACAGCTTCATAGCACCACGTCACAAGAGCTGTGTTCCACGCGCTGTCCCATAAGTTCCTCAGATGCTACAGGATTAAAATATATCATGTTTTTGATTACTGAAGTTTGTTGACATTTTTATGTAGTGTTCTTGGGTTGGACCTTTAGGAAGACAGGAACTTGTCATATTCTCTAGAAAGAGAGCGTCTGAAATCCCATATACTATAACTGTTCTACATTTTAGAAGAACACTTGGTGACCTATGGAAGATGGCTCAGTGGAGGAAGACACTGGCTGCTGAGAGATTAAACATTTTTTTTCAATGAGACATGATACTGCAGGACTAGAAGCCCAAAACTCTGTTGGAGGCTGAGGCAGGATGCCCAAAAGTTCAAGCCTAAGCTAAGCAACTTAGCCACCTAGAGAGATCCTATTTAAAAAAAAAAAAAAAAAAAAAAAAAAAAAAAATTAAGAGGACTGAGATTGTAGCTCACTGCAAAGATTCTGGATTCAAGCACTAATATTTAAAAAAAGTAGCTTTTGTACAGATTATAATTAACAGTGATATGGTCCTGACCTATGCCCTAGGCAATAGAAAGAGAAAGAAAATAAAACAAAGCATACTTTGCATATAAGAGTCTCATGGGTTGAAGATAAATTTTCCAAATGGGATCAGAAGGGAAAAAGAGAAGAGGCAAGGTAGCATGCATTAGTACAGTTAAATACCTGATAAATCCTGTTAGGGAAAAATAAACTCATCTGTATGTGGCAAACAATTTGTCAAAACAATGTTTTATTCGATAAGATTATTTTCTTAAGATATTTTGTTCAGCTGCATTGTGAGACCCTGCACAAAATACCAAAAAATAAAAAGTGTTTCATCCAAATATGTTGAATTAAACAATTAAACTAATGAGCTCAGGCCAGGGAGATAGCTCAGAAATCTAAGTGCCTGCCTGGTAAGCTCCAGGACCCAGGTTCAATCCCCGTTACTGCAAACCATGTTACCATTGCTGGCCATTAACACTGGGCATAGTGGTACATACCTGTAATCCCAGGACTGGAGAGGCTGAGATAGAAGGATCACTATGAACCCAAGCTACATAGTGAGACCCTGTATCAATTAATTAATTAATTAATTAATTAAGAATAAATAATAAACTAATACAGTCATTTAGCCATGAAGCAAATGGATTGGGTTGGCCAAACCAGCTCTTGGAAAACATTTCTAGTTTGTCCTTTGACAACTTCAGCCACCTTGACTGTATGAAAGGCTGACAGAAGACCCATTCTGCTCCTGAGCACCTCCGTAATGATTCTCAACCCTAACCCTAAGTCCCACATCCCAAAGGCAAATGCTGTGTGAAGACCCCACCCAGATCTAATGGATCACTCCACATACAAGTTTGAGTTTATCTTTATACAATAAGAATCCAAGATAAATAGGTTGAGAAGTACTAGAGTTGGGGCATGCAGGGAGGTATAGCACATGTCTAGATTTGACATTAATTCCACAGTATTCCCTTAGGTGTTAAGCAAAGAAAATGAAGACAAGCGAGCTCACCATCCTGTGTCTGGGAAGCAGAGCTCTGCACAGCTTTGTGGACGGATGTAGCAGCCACACGTCAAGCAGACAGCTGGGCACACTCAGGTGGAGGGGGTTTGAGAGCTCTAAGAAGATGTGACTTACCACATGAGAAGGGTCCTTCAGACAACTTTAAGGAATCTTGAAGTACTCCGGTGGTGGTAGTAATGCTATCCCAAGGATAAGTGGATAATGCAACAGAGTGACTGCTGGAACCTGGACCTGAAGAGCTCTGGCGGGAGAAGGAGCTGCAGTCACTCCTCCAGAGGGTCCTGAAGATTTCAAGGGCCAGTGCATAATCATCCCAAGTCTGTCTACTTGCTCCCTTATGTTACTGCTCATCCTCAGGTGAGCCCAAGCAGAGTCCTGAGACGTGGAAATGCATAGACTTAGCTCGTGCATACTGGTCTTCTAGAGACCAAAGGATGGACAAGGGGCTGGAGAGGGCATCCCAAAGGAGAACAGGAGATGCCCAAGTCAGTGGCTTTCCAGAAGGCCCTTAGGCTGCATGCTTACTAACACATGTAACACACTCATCAGTGTGCATTGGGGACTGCCAAGAGTTGCTTCTGGTAGGCGATGATTCCCTAACCAATATGATTACAAACACATTCATTGGCCCTGGGGAATGTGCTATGAGAGATGCTGTTGTGCCAGGACAACTGAGGCTTGACTTCATGACCCCCATGAATGACAAAGGTCATCTGTGATCTCTGGGAAGCATTGCACTTTCTTAGCTATTACTGTGCAAGATCAAGTCTGGGCAGATTTAGTGACACGATGTGCATTTTCCAGATGTGCAAGTATGGTCACCTCTTTTTTCATTCTAGTTTACCAATCTCAGTGAACATTTCAATTTGAATTCACTGGCATGAATGCCAGTGGTCTAGCACTGCCTCCTAGTTTGCCTCGGAAGGATAAGATGCTATTTTTGAGGAGCTACCTCCAGGCAGCTATTCAGCTTTCCTTTCAGATACTCCAGTGCTTTAGTTTCAGAATTCTTTTCATTTTTCATTCAACAAGTCCATCTCTCAGGAAACATATGTGAAGCCTTCTCCTATGTAAGATGCTATGCCAGCAGCTGGGTGGAATGAAGTGTGTCGTGGATATTAAATACCAAGAGAAGGAACAAACTACTGCTGCCTGCTACAACACGGCACAGCCTTGAAGACAAATCAAGCAAAAGAAACCAGACACAAAGAATGCATACCACATGCAGTAGTGTGTATGGGGTCCAAGGCCAGTCTCTTTGGGTGGAAATTGTATTACTTATCTCTTTCCGTAGAGATGAGTAGGAAGAAGTATGAAAATATCTTCCAGGATGAAGGAAATTCTGGGTATTTTTAAATGCATTGCATGGTGAAGGGGTGTACATTTACTGAGCACTCGTGCCATGCTATTTGTAAGACTGGTGCAATATATATTGGTGGCTGGTGACTAAGTTTTAAAAGAGCAGCAAGAGTTGAAGCACACCAACATGAGGGAGGTCAGCACCCCGCATCACCACGCTGGCCTCTTTGCATCCTCTTTTCTGTGTGAAACATGTCCTGAGAGCCTCACTCAGGTGCTGTGAGACTGGGCTACGTGGCTGGCAAAGAGCATGGGCTTCGCCGAGCCACTCAGCTCTCAGCTCCTGGGTGTGTGACCTGGGACGTGTCACTAACCTCTCTGAATCTGAGCGTTCTTGCCTCTACAACCTCATCCCGATTTGCATTATGTTGTGAGCATTAAACGAGAAAATGAATAAGATAACTTAGTGCCCCTCCCAGCATATTAGAAGTGCTGTCTAAGCACAGGTCACAGGTTATAAGATTGGAATTACTACAACTGATACTTTTCTGCCCATGTGTCCTTTTACATACATTGAGGAAAATTAAGTGATGAAAAGACAAGGGGAGAGGGAGGGAAAGGAACAGAGGGACAGGGAGGGCAGGAGGGGGGAGCAGAGAGAGAGAGAGAGAGAGAGAGAGAGAGAGAGAGAGAGGAAGATTTCTTTTTGGCTTCCCAGCAGTTTCCCACAGGGCAAGTTCAAGAAGGCTGAGTCCAGTGGAAGGTGTAACTGACCCAGTGTCTGGAGCACACGGTCTTCCTACCTGCCTGGCCCGAGGGCTCTCTTAATGTGTAGGGCAAGAGGCCAGCCCAGCTGCTCTGCCATGCTCAGACCTGCGTAGTCTGGCTATGGGGCTCTGGTGTGTTCATTAGCGGCTCTCTCACCCATAGCCCTCAACCATTCCAATATGGGTTCTTTGCAGAGCCAGTATGGCTAAAGGCAACAGTGAAGCCCATGCTGCCTGCCAGCCGGCTGCTTCCATAATAGAGTATCGATTTCTACCAGGAGAGTCGCAAGCCCAGTGCTCCAGGCAGTGGTCGTTCGAAGCAGACCTCTATGGATGACCAATCCATCAGCTACCAACTTGACATTAACAAGCAATTACAATGCAGGCCCTGTGTAAGCCCCACTAGGAGGTGTCACAGTGATTGCTGCAAGTACAGAAAGAGAAAGAGGAGAGAGTCCACAGCGCTCCTCTACGGTGTGCGGCCTGAGGAGGCTGGGAGGCCCAGGAGGATGAGCACAGGACTCATTGGAGGAGAAACCAGGCAGTCCCTGCATCTCTGCAGCCATTACTCTCCTTTGGACCTTTGTACCTTGCTTCTTAGCCCCAGCTGTGTGCTACAACGCTGAGGGGAGCTTGCACGGTTCCCAGTACCCACACACACCCCTGACTGGTTATACTGCCAACTCCAGGGTGAGACTCAGATAGCCACAGGCATGGGCTTTTGGGTTTTTGCCTTAGTTTCATATATATATATATATATATATATATATATATATATATATATATATATATTGTTTTTTAGGCTTATAAACTATTTAACTAATTGATTAATTTACATATATTACCTTAAATGCAAATCCTAATTGTTTCTAAAACCCCTCAAGGACTTCCAGTGTGCAAGTGAAGCTGAAAACCTTCAGAATATTCAAGGACAGTGACTGAGATCAGAAATCTTCAAGGAAGCTATACTCTTCTTTCAAGGGCATGAAGACTTTAGGTGCAAATCCCTCCAAACCTTCATGAAGGCAGGTCCTGGCCCAGCAATTCTGAGTTAGTAGGCTCAGGATTCTCCTGTTAAAAAAAAAAAAAAAAGCAGATGATACACTTGCCGGTGGGCCTGGGAGAACTTCTGGAGTGATGAGACTCTAAAATGCCTTTCTTCTCTCTAGCATCTGAAAGGATTAGGGTGGCACTAACCTCTAGGACCTTCTGCAGCAAAGGAAGTGCTCCTCAGCTGCGCCACCCAGTGGGACCATCACCAGGCACTACTGAGCACCTGACACCTGGCTGGCTGCTGACTGAACACTGAAATTATAATTTTACTTGTTTCATCACTTCTCCCCCTTTTGGCTAAGATCAGGTGTACTTTGTTTGATTCAAACTAAGTTAAGTTTAAATAGATGTTGCAAGTTAGGCCTGCAAGTCTGGAGTTTTAAGAGTGACGTACAAGACAGGATTAAGCACGTGTGCTTGTACTGCACATCCACTGGCAGGATTCCATGGTCTCCCCTCCAGCTACAGGCCCCAATTAACAGCAAAACAGACTCCTCCTGATCAAAGCGAGCCCCGACTCTGAGGAAGCATCCATAGAGTTTATCCCGGATAGATCTCAGACTGGAGTGGCTAAAACTTCAGCTGAAGAGGTGAAGGTTGGATAGAGCCTCCCAGGTTGTACCCTAAGGACAATGACAAGGGTAAAGCCACACCTTTTGTGACAGCAAAGAGAAGGAGTTAGAGCACAGGGGAGGCAATCCAGGGATTAGATGTTGGCTGATTGTTTGAAGAAGAGTGGAAGCACATCAGGAAGCCAAAGGAAGGGAGGAGAATTCAGAAAAGGGGAATAGCACATATAAAAGAAAAATTTAAAATGAGCAAGGAAAGAGCATCGAGAGCATGACGAAGAGTAGGGAAAGTGGGACAGCGAGGCCTTGGAAAGCTCAGGCTCCATGAAGAGCAACAAAAAGACGACATACAATAGCTGTGCCTCATTGGATCTCAAAAACTAGCAGCGTTACTTCTGAGCACACTTTCACAGAGTGGTTCTGTAGTCTTTCGGATTGCTCACTGCTCAAGTCTGAGACATCAATTTGCATAAATAAAATAAAAACAGCAACCTATGGAGTTGCACAGCATACAGACCCTTTCCTAGTTTATTCTCTCTAAAAACTTTCATTATTTTTCTTCTGATGAAGAAAATCCTATTACTTCCAAATCCTCAGAAGGGAAATGCTGGTAAAATGAGCCCCAAAGTTCCAGGTATTCAGCCTCCTGTTAACCAATGAGATGAAGAATCACAGATCTCTGGCGCACCAGGCTCCCTGGCACTGTGAAGATCGTGCGTCCCACACTGCCCACAGGGGCACTGGGGAACGGGAGCATCGCTGCATTTTTCCTATGAGAAATGAGGCTGAGTGGTAAGAAAGGTAGAAACTGGGATGGGAGATACCTCAGCAGTCTAAGCGCCTGCCTGGCAAGTGCAAGGACCTGGGTTCAGTTCCCAGTACTGTATGCTGTGCTGGCCCTGGAATGTCTGCCCCTGAAACCAGGCGTGGTGTCACACACCTATAATCCCAGCACTGAGGAGGCTGAGACAGGAAGATCACTATGAATCTGAGCTGCTTAGTGAAACATTGTGCTGGATAAATATGAAAAAAAAATTTAAAAATAGGTAGAAACTGTTAGTGTTAAAATATTCAACAGGCTTGGCTGATCCCTCCCTCTATGCTCTGTCCACTATGTGAAGATTCCTTGAACATGTATATTTTAAGGAGAATACATTCCTGCATTTTATTTCACAACTCCCACTGAAGTCCCTCACAGACCTGTGATTAAAGCACATGTGCTTAGACATCACAAAGCTTTGATGTGGCTGAAATTATGTCAGCTTACTGGGGCAACACCAGTTATCGCATGCTGATGAGAACTTCCACTTGGCAGCCGTCTCTGCCCTAGATTCATTAAGCGTTTAAAATTTCCATTTCCCTGGCACTCTGTCAACACGCATCTACATAGAGGAAGAAGAAGCTGAGTCTCTGATGGGGCACTTGCCTCATCCTGCCTGGAACCCATGGGGCACCTTGGCATCACTGGGTACCACCAGGTTTGCCACACCAAACTCATGCAGGTCACCTATATTAGTCCCCAGCATCACCTGCTGTTTCTTGAAAGCCAAATTACTCTAGGGGCTTCATATATTCATGTGCTACCTCAGTCAAGTCTACATCTTCTTCCCTCTAATATTACTTCATAGCTCCTAACAACCACATCCTCAAAAACTCAATGCCCAAGTATTCTCAGATTCTTTCTCCTTAAGTGTTCCAAAACATATCCCTTCTTCCTCTTCTAACTCTGATCTTCTCATGTGTCTTTTATTGAATGGAACCACCCAGAAGGTACCAGGGCCAACATTCTGGACCTTCTTTGATTCTCCCTTCTTCCTCACTTTGAGCTCCCATCTGGCCCTTCCATCTGAACATCCACAATTTTGTGGAGTTTCTTTTTAGGATCAGAACCAGCTGATTGTAACAAAAACATTAAGATACTGTGATGTAAATAACTCAGGTGTTTATATCGCTCTCGTGAAGTAGAACAAATGTGAGAAGTCTGAGCTTGCTATGTAGACATAGACATAGCTACAAACACTTGGGATCCAGGTCGCTTTCTGATTTCCAATCGAGCTTGCAGCACCACCCTAATGCTTCCACAGCATCCAAGAGGGCCACTGAAATGCCACCATCACATCCATAGCATGGTCTAGGGCACAGAAAAAGAATTCCAGCACATTCAGCTTCTGCTGAGTGTTTTCTCAAAGGGCTCGCATTACATTCTTTCAATCTCACCGGCCATTACTTAGTGCCATGGGAGACTCATGAATATGATCTTTTCACTAGATGGCCTATTAGTGAAGAGAAAATGAGTGCATGCTCCTAGGATAGAGAGAGAATGAGAGCAAGAGAGCTAGAGACAGAGAGAGAATAGATTTGAAAAGCAAATAGCCATTTCTGCTACTTCAGATGCTCTAGTTCCTACATACACTTGTAGGGGTTTTATAAGCACATAGTTCTTGTACAATGTATGAGTGCAATGTCCTGTTTTCATACACATATGCCACCATCCTTGCATCCTACTGCCACTGACAGAGCTGCTGCCCAACTCCAAAGAAATATCAATCTCAATGATAACTAGAACAATTTGTAGAGATTGAAGAAGACAGCTTTTTCTAGCTTGGCATAGCTTTAGTTCTATTGCATGGTCTCCACTGACAAAGCTTTTAATTCAGAAGAAAGGATGAGATAAAGACAACTAATGTTTACACTTTCCTCTCAGTGTAACAGTGAAAGGCAGGAGGCCGAGAAGGAGGATGAGCATTACAATAAATTATTGATGCTCATACCAACTAAAACAATCATTAATGGTGATAAAATGGAAGCACCAAGGAAATTGTTTAATTCTGATATTTACATTTGAGGCAAGTTGCCTTAAAGTCACAGCCTAGTGTCACTAGGAATCTCACCAAGGCCCAAGCTGCTCCTCTATTCACTGCCATGCTGTACCTGTCATTGTTTCAAGACAGAAATGCAATGCCATGGGTGTTTATGCCCTTCCTCTGCCTGAGATGCTCATGGAGCTCCTTCTCATTTCTGTACCCTAGCGTTTAGCCCAGCTTCTGGCCTGCAGTGGTCCCAGAAATTCTAATGTACTAGACTAAGTTAAATACAAAGACTCTTCCAGTGGATTGCAAGCTTTTAATTATACCACATATGCAAACATGTAGTTGTGCAGATGACACACAAAATTCAATATGTCACTCTACCCTGCCATCTTCCAAAGAGAACTAGTTAAGCAGAGAACCTTCTTAAACATTCTTTGTAGTTCATTTGAGGCACCTGTATGGTAAACACTGCCTATTAATCTTCTGCCTCCAGACCATTTTTTATGGAAATAATAAAACAAAAACACTCCATTTTGTGATGAAGAAATAGGTTAGGGAAGAAGCTGCATTAAAACATTTTTTCTCATTGTTAGAGGTACAAAATACCTAGTTAAAGTTAATGTAAAAGAAAATAAGATTTATTTTGGCTCATGGCTTCTGAACTGCCAGTCCATGGCTAGCTGGTTCCATGGCTATGGGTCGAATGTGAGGCAGACATGATGCAAGTGTGTGGTACAATGAAGCTGCCAGGAAGCCAAGAGAGAGAAAGGACAGGGAGCTTGTGCTTGTTGGCTTCTTTCTGCTTTTGTTCCATCTGGGGCTCCACCCACTGAATAGTTCTTCCTGCATCTAGGCTGGGTGCACAAGGCAATCAATTCTGGAAACACTTTTGAAAACAGACTTGGAATGTGCTTCACTAAAATCCTGGGAATTTCTTGATCGAGCCAACCTGACAAAATCAACCATCAGAGAGGAAAAAGACATTGTATGTTTGTTAGAAAAAGCAGTGTAGTGGTACCTTATTTCCTAAATTTAGTTCTTTCTAGGATTGTGGTTGAAAACCAAGCCAATCATGAGTAAATCCTCTTCCCCATAAGGATAACATTGAAACTAACCATCGAATTAAATTTGGTATTCAGTCCATTTGGGTTGGGACCGAAATCATTAAAAGAATTGTTTGTGAGCCAAAGTACTCTTTATATTCCTCCTAATATGCACATACTTTTCCCAAATGGAATTTGAAATCTTTTATTCTACAGCAAAGGAACTAAAGCTAACATAATTACGAGGAAGCTAATAGCTATTATTTATTAAGACAGTTACATGCCTTACCTGACAAACTTAAAAGGCAGGTTATTATCCTGAGAAAAAGAGGATCATGTTACCAAGGTAACAAATGAAAGTGTTACTTTGTTTTGGCATCTTGGTGTTTCCTTATGGAGGTGGCTTCTAGATCCTTCCTTTCCTAAGCAAAGAATTGTTCAAGACAAGCACAAAGAGTAGCAAAATAGACCTGAGGATCAGTGGAGCAGATTAGAAGATTCAGACACAACTTCAAACACACTCAGACACCTTATCTTTGATAAAGGCACCAAACAGGCTCACTGGAAGAAAGGTAGTCTCTTTAATAAATGATACTGGAAAAACTGGATTTCCACATACACAAGACTAAAATTAAACTAATGTCTAACACCATGCACTAAACTAAAGTCAATTGGTGAGGCTGAAAAGAGGAAGGTCACTACAAGTCTGAGCTGCATAGTGAGACCCTGTATGAAATACATAAAATAAATAAATAATAAAAAGAATAGTCTAATGGATCAAATATTTAAATATGAAAACAGAAACACTATGTACTGGAAGAGAAAGTAGTTAAAAATCTTGAAGATATAGGGATAAGTAAAGAGTACATGAACAAAACACTTCAAAGAAATTCTTTGAAGTCAAATATTTCAAAGAATCAACAACTGGGACCTCATCATTTTAAAGTTTTCTGCACACCAAAAGATCATCAACATAGTAAAAGGAAAATTCACAAATTGGGAAAAAGTTTCAGCTAACTATCCCTCAGACAAAGGTCTTCTCTCTAGAATATATACAGAATTTCTAAAAATAAGGGCCCTGTAGAATAAGCACTTTTCTGGAAAGCACAGCGTCCTGAGTTCAATCCCAGGTACAGAAAAAAAAAATCTGGGCCCCAAAATTCAAAGGCCTGTTCAAAAAATAGACAGCTGAGATGAATATACACTTCCCAAGTAAAGAAATATGAATGGCAAATAAATATATCAAAATATGTTCAACATCATTGATGACTCAATAAATGTAAATTAAAATAACACTAAGATTCCATCTCATCACTGAAAGAATGGCTACCACCAAGAAGTCAACCAATAATAAATGCTGGCGAAGCTGTGGGGACAAAGGAATTTTCTTCACTATTGGTGGGAGTGTAGACTGGTACAAGCATTGTTGAAATCAGAGTGGAAACTTCACGAAACACTAGGATTGGAGGTCCCATTCAGCTCAGCTGTTGCTTTTCTGGGCATCTTTCCAGAAGAACTGCAAACATTATACCATAGCAATATATGTCACCCGTGTTTATAGCAGTGCTATTTACTATACGAAAATCTTGGAAACAACCTAAATTCTCATCGCCTGAGGAATGGATAAAAAGATGTGGTATTTTTGCACAAT
>PVKN010008389.1:0-25233 GCA_004027915.1 Capromys pilorides
GAGAGCAAAAGGGGAGAGGGAGAGGGAAAGGGGCAGGGAGAGGAGGAGGGTAAGAGAAAGAGAGAGAGACAGAAAGGAACAGAGAGAGGAGAGAGACAGAGACAGAGAGAGGAGAAAAGGAGAAGGAAATGGAGAGGGAGAGAGGAAGAAGAAGGAGGAGAAGAAGGTACAGGAGGAGGAGAGCATAAGAAGGAAGAAAGGTATCCAAGGAGAGAGGGGGAGAGTTAATATATTAATGACTTTAGGAGGCAAAGAGATACAGCACACTTACCTGTTGAAGGCTGTGTTAATAAGATACGGAGGTGTAAAATATACAGAGATGGTCATTAGCTCACCGTCACTGCGTTTTGTGTCCTCTTTGCTTTCCAATCCCTGACCCATGAGCAGCCTCGGGCTTCCCTTCCACCAGGCTTCCCTTCCTGGTGCTGGCCTTACTGAGGCAGTAACTACGCTCAGTGAGTACCCTGTACAGGAGCTCTGCAGCTCTTCCTCTTGCGGCCCTGTTCCTGCAGCCTGTGAGCTTGGAGCCTCAGGCTTCCACCCGCATCCTAACTCCTCCAGCCCACGTCAGTGCTGGTGGAACAGCTTACGACTCTCTGGCCTTCTGATTGATCCAGCTTCTCCTACACAGACTTAAACATCAATTCCCTTTAATATAATGTACCTCTTAGTATAATCACTCTTCAAATAGCTTATGTTTCTACAGCTCCCTGACTGTCCCCTTTGATGTGTGGCGGGGCCGTGTGCTCTGCCTACTGAAGAACTGGACTGTGAACCCTAAGCAGATTGTGTAGTGTTCTTGCACGACTCGGCTTTGTCTTGTGCCTCTGTCACTGCCACAGAACCTGCTCGGTGGCAACAGATCCAAGGAACACAAGGTAATGCTTGCATCTTATACCACCCATTTCATAAAGGTTAAGTCCAGAGAATTCTTCCTGAGCATGTTAGGGTGCTACAAACATGCAGGCCTGTGAGCGAAGACCATAAATGATTGCCATTGTAAACTGCTGCATTCCGGAATTTTCTGTCGCATAGAATAGCTATACATCCATAGAGGCTAATTAACTTTTCTAAAGATAAGGTTTGCCTATGTGTCTTCGAATCCAAGTCTAGGATGTTTATTACTCTGTTATGGAGAGCAGTGATTTAGTAAGCCTAATCAGTGGGGGACAAAAGCAGAAACAATTATTAAATCCTCTCATTTAATTATGCTGTAAGGCTAATAATGATAATAATCATAGCCAGTTTCATATCATTATCATTAGTTTGGTAAGAATACATAACAACTGGACAGAAAATCAACTCCAAATAGGTAGCAGTGTGGCATATATGTTTATAACTTTGATCACTGATTCAGGCATTCAGCTGTATATTAAACCTATTTAATTCAGTAGAAAGAGGCTTTGTTAAAAGTGCACACTAATAAACTGGGAGGCGTTGATGGTGATGCAGTGCATGGATCTCAGTAGAGACAGGCGGTTTGTCCTAGGATGCCGCAAGACTATTTCAAACAAGTTTTCCTGAAAATCTGAAAAACTATCTTCTTTTTCATATTAAACTTTGATTTATGATGCTCATAAAAATGATAATAATGATTAGGAATGCACACATTTTTTTCTTCCTGCCGCAATTCCATTTATTCAATCACACTCTATATTGTATGCCAGAGATTATACCAGCTTCTGGAGTAAAATGAAGAGCTAGACGCAGGATTCAGTCCTTAATGGATGAGATGCCAACCAATGATAATGCATCAACCCTGTGAATGCAGTGCTTGGGAAGAGTTCGGGAAACACAGAGAATTGCTATTTAATATTATCATTTGAGGAATCCATTAGAAATTTATTTCTAAAGAAAAATGAAATTATTGGCAAAGCAGGAAAGGACTACAAGATGAACAAAAGGGTTCCTTGTCTACAATGTTAGCGTGTTGCTGCTTGTAGCATTCGTTTCTACTCAGCCGTAATACTGGAACAGATTACGAGGTGCGAAATCCTCTCCCAGCAGCAGCGTGGTCAGAGCTTCGGCTCTGTCTTCTCATCTTTACACCTGAATTTGTAATTTCTTGCTTACTGTTCATTTCTTATTTTGTTTTTGATATTTAAAATTCTCTACTATCTTCTTTGTCTGAAGAATCAAGATGCCTTTTCCCCCCTTTTATTAGCAAGCCCTCCCCGCCTCTTTTTGAGACAGGGTCTCACTTTGTAGTGCAGGCTGGCCTTAAACTCACTATGTAGCCCAAACTGGAATTGAACATGCAGAAATCATCCTGTCTCAGCCTCCTGACTTCTGGGATTACAGGTATGCATCACCATGCCCTCCTAGGTCCCAACATAACTGGCATGAATTTTGTTTGTCCATATTAACAGTATAGTATTATGACTAAGGAAGGGTATTTATAGTTTGTCCAATATGTGGATCTATATATGCTGAGCTTTAATCTTTCTTTCTTGTATGGATGCCCACTTTGGCAAACTCCTCGCTCCACATGGTTCACATCACTTTTTGAAGAAGCACCTCTCCCAGTGGTTGTCTAAGAAAAAACAAATATTCAATCTTTTTGGGAAATGGATGTGACACCAGCACTGTACTTATCTTCATAACCCACGAATATTTGAATGGTGGTGGAACTGTGATCTCTACATAACCTCCCCTACAATATCTTTATACTTGTTGAGTATTGTTTCTTTAGTAAATCACCACAAACTCCACAAACCTCAGATCTCTCATCTTCTAACTCTGTGGAGCAGAATTACAGCATGAACAGGCCCACACCTCTGCCTCTCATCCGGGTTCCTGTGGACAGTCCATTTCCCTGTGTTTCCTGTCTCTGGAGCCCCTTCATTCCTTGGCTCACTACTTCTCCTGGGAGTGGTGTCACCCAAACCTTTGCTTCTCAGCTTACCACAGGCCCTTGTCTGCATCTAAACCTACTGTCCTGAGGAAGATCCACAGGGTTATATGAAGGATCTCCCAACCCTTTGAGAACCTCAGCATAGTCACACCTTCAAAATCTCCTTTTCATTATGAAAGGTGGCACAGTAACAGGTTCTGGGAAGCAGGACGGGGACATTCAGGGGGTAAGATGACTCTTTCTGCAACGATTTGCATAAGTGATTGATGTTCAGGTATATATAACGTTCTAACATTCCTTCAATCTATGATCTACTTTCAGTTTCTTTTAGCTTCTTCTGTCATAAGTAGGGTGCACGTGTCACCCAGATCCCTGTCCTCAGCACACACCTTCCTTCTCTTCTCTTTGGAGAAGCGATTAGAATCCGTCCTATTCTGATGCTTACAAATTTTGCAATGATGTGATTTCATTACACACAGGTAGTGCTCAGGGACTCAGTGAGCTTTCAGCAGCTGGCAGGTAGATGGGGTTGTACTGTCCTGTTGTATTAGAAAAGCATATGCATGAAGGGGGGTGACCTGATTCTTGCAAAATCTGAATAGAAGCAATAAGTGGAACAGTGTTAAATGATGGTGTGGAGAGACCAATCAAGGCTTTCCAATCTGTCAACACCTTTGCTCCATGGCAAATGCTGATCACTTACACTCCAAGTACGAAAACTGTTCAGGTTCCTTCTATCTCTGTTAGGTAAGTCTAAAACGATTTGTCAGTAAAATGAAAAGTTTGTCATATTTAGAAGTCTTATTGCAGGTTGCGGGGATAGCTCAGTGTCCTAAGCCCCTGGTTGGCAAGCACAAGGACCTGGGTCCCATCCTTGATACCATATGCCACGCTGGCTCCAGAACCCCGGGGCACCATGCCAACCACTGAAACTGGGCATGGTGGTACACCCCTATACTCACAGCAGTGGAGAGGCTGAGACAGGAGGAGTACTATGAGTCTAAGTTGCATAGTAAGACCCTGCACCAAATAAATAAATAAATAAATAAATAAATAAATAAAATGCCATATTGAAACACAATCAATACATCTTATTATTAATTTGGAAACCATCAAAAGAGTTTGAAATTTAAAAACAGTCAGCATTTGTAATTCACCAATTATATAACAATACATAAAATTCTGACTAATGAATGAAAACATTCTTAATCATTTCTGAGTACATGCAGTAAAAATGTACAACATGCAGAACCTCATTAGTAGAAACTAGGATATTATTATAATATGTGAATATCATATTGATTACTGGCACAAAATGAATAAATATAAAATAAACAAGAAAGATATAGAAAAGTTCATCCAGTAAAAAGAAAAAAAGACGGCAAACGCTCCTATGACACATCTTCCACTTGAACTGTTGTTCTAAATTGTTGGTACCTGTCAACTCACTTAATAAGAGAAGCAGTATGTCCTTCTGTCTTGAGTGCCTGAACTGGGACCTACATCCCCTTATATTCAGTCCTCGCTGTGACATTTAGCAGTTGTGGATTTTGAGCAAATACTACATTTTCTTACTGTCTCAGTTTCCCCATCCATAAAGAGATAGACTCATGATTTTTCGACAGTTATCTGAACGAAACACATCACCACTGTGCACTTGGAAAAAGGATATAAATTAAACAAAATGGATTTACACAACTATTCCTTGACTCACAAGAATAATGAAGAAAAATAAACACCATCTCACACTCACAACTGCTGTCCACACAGCGTGTCCAGTGTCATCTGTGTACGAGGTGGTTGTGACCAGTATCCTCGCACCAGGTGTGCGACTCTGGACATTGAGTTGCTATTATGTGAAAGTATTCTCAGAGTTAGTGGCAGGAAATCTTGAGTTTAAAAGTCACCTGAACACCCTTAATTATCATTTAAAGGAAAAGCCAAAAAGAGACAAAATTTATTTTTCTATCATCTCAATTTTCACTGAAGAATTTTGGCCCAGTGAAGTGAAGGAGTATCTGCCATTAAAGGTCAATTTTAGGTTTTTTTTCTCCTCATTTTTTTCGCTAATGCAGAGGGGGTAGGCATAAGATTTTTGAAGGGGAAATACATGCCATAATGCCACCATTTATGAAGCCAATAATTACTATGGAGGAATCCTTACCAGTGGTTAGAGTGCTAAATCGCCACGTTCAAGGGAAGATGCATTTTAGCACATCATTCTAGGAGTACCAATGTTTTGCTTTTGTGTTTAATTTGTTTTGCTTTGCTCTGCCATCCCAAACTTCCCCTAAATCTGAACAAGGAAGATCAACTACATTCAAGAAGAAGTCATAAAGAGAAGCAATAATCTTTGTTCTCAGCATACAATCAGCAAGTTTCTTGAGACACCTTACCTAGAGTACTACATTCTCTGAAGGAAGACACTTGCTTCCCCTATTCTTGCACCACAAGGAGCTCCAGGAAACCAAAGCGTTGCACAGTTAAAGTCATAATTTTTCAGCAACTGCACAAAGCATCAAAAGTTATTGGCTTATCAATAGGCTTTCCTCTGTCTTCTTTCACAACTCTTGAACCTGGGGAATGTACAGAACATTAAAGGCTGGGAAAATACTAGCCACTGAGAAATGCAACCTAATTAGTTACGAGGGCAGTGTCACTTTCTACGGTTCTCTAAATCCTGAATGTGCGGCTGTAACTTCTGTTCTCTAGACAGCACCTATTTCCAACTCTTGAAAAATATAAATATGAGAATATACTAGGAAAAAGAATGAAAAGCTACTATAGGGTCAGCAAGCTATCCCAGCAGACTAAACATCTGCTTAGGCAAGCACAGAGACTGGGGCTTGATCTCTGGCACCACAGGCCACACTGGCCTCACTCCCAGGTGTACTGAGACCAAGACCCAGTGTGGTGGTGCACACCAGTAATCCCAGAGCCGGGGAGGCTGAAAACAGGTGGATGACTATGAGTGAGCTGTGTAGTGAGACCCTGTATGAAATACATTTTTTAAAAAGCCAATATAAACACAAGAAACAGAGATAGATATATAGCCAGGCATTATTATTGTTTTTTTAAAATCTAGATGCATACAGACTCAATGAAAAGAGAAATATGTTGATCAATCTACCAAACCATGTGATATCCTGGTTGTATCTACCTCATATGGGAAAATTCAATGCTTCTTGAGTCTGTGAAAGAGACACAGACCTTCCCTGTGCACCCCTGAACACACGCATTTTCTTCAGCAGCCCTGGCCTTGCTTCTGTAGCTCTGCTGATGGCAGAGCTGTCCTTCCAGGGCTAAGACTTTCTCAGGTAAGTTCAACTTCTTCTGTCCAAGTTCCAACTCTGTCCTCTTTGAGACTGTTTACCTGCCCTGAAGGAATGAGTAGCTTTTACCAGGGAAGGTTAACTTCCAGAGTTACCACAGGACCCTCTGGTTGTCTTTTATTTCCCTCTGACATTTTTCTTCAAGCTTCCTTTTGCTTATTTTTAATGCTTCATTCTAAGGCTGAGAGTTAGAGAGGAGGTGGCAGAAATTACCATGGAAAGTCAATTAGCAGCTCCATGCTCAGGAGGGGTGCATTGAACCATGGGAAAACTGTTTCAGAATTATGTGTAGGCTCTGTTTACTCAAATTACCCTATGTTGAGATAGGTTCATCAAAAGCCTATTTTCCAATGCATTTATTTCCCATTTCTTAAAATATTCCTTAAACTCCAAAGATGAATTAAAATTGGCTATGTATTAGAAGAAAAGAGTAATGCATTTAGAAAGGATTGAGGGGATATTTCATTCAAACAAGAAGAGCTTAGAAGAAAAGGTTTTACTAGGCAATATGGATGTCATTCCATGAACAGAGGCCCACACACTGCAGAGCCTGGTGCCAGATCACTGTGGTGAGGGGTTCAGGCTGGCCTTGACCTCACTTTTCAGCTGAGACTATGATTTGAAAATGTCTACAATTCAATGGATAAACATGAAAGGCTCTCTGAAGCCTAGTTTTCATCCTCAAAAAGATTAATCAGGGCTGGCCAAAAAGTTCAGTGGATTAAAGTGCTTGCAAGCAGGCACAGGGGCCAGGAGTTTGATTCCCAGGCCTGCCCTGCTGGCCCCACCCCCAGGGTGAATTGAGTAAGCGATTGAGATGGAGCATGGTAGCACACACCTGTAATCCCAGCTCTTGGGAAGCTTTAAACAGGCGGATCACTATGAATCCCATCTAGTAGTGAGATCCTGAACACCCTATAGACCTTTCCCCACCACTAAAAAAAAAAACAAGATTAATCAGCACTTCCAGCTATGTCTCAAAATATGTATAAATCAAAATCAGTTAAAAAATTCAGAAAAGAAACACCTATATACCTCTAGTCCCATCAGTTCTATTTCTTAGATTCAACCTCTCTTCAACTCTTTTTCATGAATATACTTCAATTGACTTGATTTCCAGAGATCTTTTACCACACTTAGTGGCACAGACCCCTTGGGCATCTTCCACCTGCTCCAAGCTTACTAGACACATAATTATCTCCTGTGTACAATGATCACAGTTCCTCGAGTTTATGAATTTCTTCCTCCCTTTTCCCTCATTCAGGATGAGTTTCTATTATAAGTCTTCAGAAAGAGCAGCCTGTCATTAACTGGAGGGCTGTAAAGATTTTACTACCATCATGAACAACTAAAACCTTAGTCTTGCTATAACTGCCTCTGCAGGACCAATATAAACTGAAGCACTGTTTGTGGCTCAGACCCAGTCCCTTGCTTCTTGAGAGCTGAAGACAGACATCTGCATTCAGCTCTGGAAGGACCAATTCAAAGTGTCTGACAGATCATGGGGTGAAATAAATGTTGGTATCTGGCCACAACCTCAGCAATAGCTGCCCGCAGTGGAGGAATAGTTTTGCTTGTCCACATGGATGATAAACAACTAACTTTTAAGGAGATTCAGGACTTTGCAGAGGAGGAACCTTGGAGAAGGATGTAGGAAAATGCAAGCCAAAGCAGTAACAGAAACCAAGGATCAGAGGGTCTTCCTTCTAATGTGTTTTTGTTTCATATTGTCTTTTTGAGCCAGAGTTTCACTATGCAGTTCAGGCTGGCCTTGAACTCACAGCAGTCCTCCTGTCTCAGCCTCCCCATGCTGGGTTTGCAGGCATGTACGACATTGGACTCTTGCTCATTTCAACCTTGTTACTCACCCACTGTGAAACCCTCTAGAAGGCCTAACAATGTGTCAGGGATTTCAGTGCCATTATAATCAGATGAGAGAACAGCATTCCACTAAAGATTTATTTCAGCTCATCTATTGAAGCAGTCACATTTTTATTCAAATCTAATTTTATGTAGAAATCTGTATCTAGAGCCATAAAAGCAAAGCCTCAAAGAAGACTGACAATGAGGTTGGTGCCAAACTCTCATTTAATATAGCTGAGAAACTCCTGGGTGTCCTTTCCCTGTATTAAGGTTTGAAAATCACCATCCTAGATGGTCCATGCAAATTTGAGCCCTGGACTTTGGTTTTTTCTTGCATCCCTTCTCAGAATTCTGGAGAACCCAGTACACTTGGCCATCTGTCACCCAGTGACCCTGATGCTTATGACAGTGACAGCAGTCCTCCATAATGGTCACCAGTAGTCTCTCAATGGGATTGTTGGCTAATAGGGTTTCTCATGTGCTTTGGAATTGTAAGCTTTTCATTGGCTCAAGGTCGCATGCCATGTACTTTGAAAACAGCGAGTGGGACATGAACAGAGGCCAGAATTTCTGCATGCAGAGCTAACACGTTGCTGCTCCTCCCAGTTGGCTGACAGTGGCAAAGAGGTGCAGAAGCAAAACTCGTGTTCATAGGAATGGGGGTGGGGAGAATCAGGAGGCTCCTGAAACAGCAGCAGAACAGCAGAGCCCTAGGCCTCTGGCTGCACCTGCCTCACCACGTACCGCAGGCTTGCTGCATTCTTAAGAGGCCAGGATTTCATCTGAGTGCCTATGGGGTATTCTTGGTTCCTCTGTCTGTGGAGCCTCCATAAGGTCAAGACCTCAAAGGAGGTGAACTTTACTAATGGTGGCACACTTCACCTTCCCTTAACTTCTCTTTCCATGCACATATTCCAAGTCAATGCCAACAAGCAGAGAGGATTAAACCCCAGACCCAGCCTTGATGCACTGAGCAAAGACTAGCTCTAGAGATGCCCGTGTTTAGGTCCTAGCTCTGCCATATGCCACTGGGTGAATTTGAAGAATGGTCCCCATTTCTCTGACTTTATTTCCTCTGTCTGTGAAATGACCCATCCTGAAGTGTTCACCTGAGTGTCAGAGCCATCTGGCTCCATGCCTTGTATATAGTAGGGACTCAAAAATGACACATCCTAATACTTAGTAGCAAAGTATTGCTTTCACTGTGAGAAGTTACTAAATACACTCCAAGAAACACCACTGTCAGACTTATAACTGAGAATAAGATCAGGTCAGGGAACATTATTTCTAACCACATTTTTATAGCTACAATTTGCACAGTAACCTAATGGATAATTTGTGTTATTTTTCTACCAATCAAAGTGTCTGGAAAGCATGGAGTAATATTTTTCTTTAGTGAGAGCAACCTCAACATTAACAATTTTGTTGCAAAGGTGTCCACACTGTACTTTGAAATCTACCCCCTATTTACCTCTCTCTACATAGCTTTGGGTTAATGAACCTCACACAGAAAAACACAGGGAGCCACGTACACTCATTAATGAAACAGCACAGGGGTGACACAAGTCATTCATGTCAACTTTAAGGTGACTGAGCAAGGTCTATGACAACACTTCTCAGGAGAAACCTCGCAGGGAACCCTAACATGGCACGTGCTTCATATCTGTGTCATGTCACCCACCTGTGTCATCCCACCTGAATCCCACCTCTGTTGGATTCTATCTTTAGAAGACCCTAGCATTTTGATAACACATTTATGATTTTTACAACATGATATACTAAATCATTACCTTCTTGGCTGACTTTTTTGTCAGGCCCCCAAGTTGTGCCTGCTTCAGTGTGGCTCTGACCTCCACACAACTTCCTAACTGAAGCCTCCATTGAGCACTTCTCCCCACCCACTTCTAACAACTTTTTTATTGTCACTGCTATGATTCGCACATTTGTGTAGACACGGGAACATTGAAGCCATTGTATGGGAAGCCATGGTTCTCTAGCTTGAAGACTCAGCAGAAGGATGTTCCAGAGAACTGTACAAGCAAACCTGGGCTGGCCAGATAGCTCAGTGGGCTGAAGTACCTGCTTAGGCAGGCTCAGCAGCCTGGGCTTGATCCCCGGCATGCCGTGCCAACCCTGCCCCCAGGGCTGAGATGCTGATTGAGACTGGATGTAGTGGTGGTTATCCTAGTGCTTGGCAAACAGGAGGATCACTATGAGCCTGATCTGTGTAGTGAGACCCTGTAGACCCTATACTAAATATAGAAAAAATTAATTAATTAATTAAAAAAGAAAATGAAGCCCACTTTCATCTGGTCTCCCTAGAAATCACAAAACAACTCTCTCTTGACCCCCTCTCTCTCTTTCTCCTCTTCTGGAATGACAGCATTCTAAAGCTTCCTTTTCCTTAAATGACTACTGTGCGACCCATGTTTTGGTAGAATGCTTTATAAGTACCTCACTTAATCCTTTCAGCCTTATACAATGGAGAACACTCTCTTCATTTCCAGATGAGGGATATATGAAAAGTAGAATGGTCTATTCCTTCTTGAGGTTACGATATTAAAGCATGAGGGAGTCATTTTTTGGATTTGAGTCATCTTGGTCGCAGATTGATGCTGTTTCTATGACATCTGGTATCAAAAGAGAGATAAACAGTCCAGGCTTTATTGTGTTCAGCAGATACTGCCCTAGGAACTATCTGTCAGGTATGTGTGAGAGAAAAATTCTGGGTTTATATTAAGTTAATTCCCCCTATGACTAAGTTGCTGTCTTAGCCCAGAGCCACATAATCTGTAATCCCACACCAATAGCACATGGGGTGTGCTCCAGCACAGTGCGGGGAGCACACCAGGCACACTGCACCACGGGGACTTCATGGTAGGCAACCTTGTGCAAATATCCTCTCGCTGAGATAAGGAAGACGTGGATCATTTTGGTGATCAAACAGCGTGAAGCTTTTAAATAGGCAGAGATTACATATTACATCTTACTGCTGAAAATCTCAATAAAGATACCATAAACAGAAATCCACACATACAACAAATCACATTTAACTGTGGCTGCTACCTGATTTATGTTAGGTTATAAATTATTGAATCATGTGAGTATGGTCCTGGAATGCAGCCCAGAACAGGAAACACATAAAAGAATCAGAACCAGAAAAACTGGGAGGGAAGAAATCCTAGCTCCTCTCCTCTGCCTCCCCTCCCCTCCCTTCCCCTCCCCTCTCCTCTCCTCTTGCAGCTCCTCCTCTCCCCTCCTTTCTGCTTCCCTTCTCTCCCCTCCCCCTCTATCCTTTTCCTTTCTTTCCATCCCTCCTTCTTTCCTCCTCTTCCCGCCCCTGTTCTTCTTTCTCCCCCAGCCTAGCCTTCTCTACCTCGCACACCTCTCCCTCGCCTGTCCTCTTTCCTCCTATCTTTTCCTCTCCCCACCTTTCTCCAGAGTTCTAAAGCAAAACCTGATAACCTGATGGAAGCTCTAACTTGCTCCCGAAGCATTCCCTTAGTTAGCAAAGCACTGTCAAAGTAACCAAAGGTTCCTCAGTTTACAGCAGAATGAAACTGAAATGAGTGACCCGATCTGCCCATACTTGACGCACCAAAGACATTAATCATCTTCTCACAAATAGGTTCGTTTTTCTGTGTCTACGTGATGGAACCACAAAAATGGAAAGGGAATTGACATTTCCACTGTGTCCTGGAAAAATCAGTTTACTTGAAAAAGGAGGAAAACATATCAATGTAGAAATTAGTCAAGAACAGCAATAAGTCAAGATTTCATTTTTTAAAATATTCACCTGCAATCTGTAACTTATCTCCAAATTACGTCACCTAAGTGAAAAGTTAGTAGAATAATTTTAGGTCCTCCATTTAAAACCCCAGACTCACTGAACAGTGTTGTGAGTTTTTCTTGCCTTTTATTCGTTATGTTGTGGTTTCTTTTATCTTTCTTTGTTATACCATGTGCCCGCATATTTGCGTGTGTGTGTGTGTGTGTGTGTGTGTGCGCAAGAGAGGGAGCCAGAACATGTCCCTTCAAATGTCAAGCGGTGATCTGTGTGAATGTGACAGTGGCATTGGTTCCAATGTCCACTCACCTATGATAACATCTGCCTGGTCAAGTTGGGAATAAATGTCACATCTCAGTAATGACTTTATATTCTGCAGACTGGAAATCAATGAGCCACATGAAAAATATACACGATGTGCAGAATCATTGGTTCTTTAAGAAGCGAGGTGTTTGCCTTTTAAAAGTGATTCAATATCACTATCTTGGTCAGTACAGCTATAGAGAAAATGACACTAAAAGACTCCAAATCATTCATCATTTAGCTTGCTTTTCATTTCAAAGTGAAGCAGCACACTGGCCTAGGAGAATCAGGAGACAGGATTCAGCTAAAGCCTCAGAGATCTCTGCAACTACATGGAAGGGGTGTGCTAAGCCACAGCTCAGCTAGGAGGCAGCAGGACTTACAGGAGCTAAGACAGCAAGGATGCCAGTGACATTTTCTTCTGCAAAATGAGTCTAATGAGTTAATATTGGTTTTGCAATTCCAGTATCAGAATGCATGCTGAGGTAGTGCCTACACTCTCTAGAAAAAAAAGAGAGAGCTTTGAGTAGTACACGTGGTCCACCAGGAGAACAGGAGTTACGCTCAGACCGAGTGCTCCCACTGGCTAGGTGGGATTTGCACAATGAACTGCTCCATACTGCAATAAAGCAGGGAAGTTCTATTAGAAGCATAAGTGCTTATCTCAAGGAAAGAAAGGATATAGTCAATTGGAAAAATCCAGAAGCATGGAATATGGGAAGATTTGACATCACTGTAGAAAGTGTAGAGGATCTTAATCAGTCAAACAAAGGTCTGTAGAGAGAAACAGAAATAGATACACAGAAGCAGCAATGTTCTGGAGTATTTGGAGAAATAATGGGTAGCTTTATGTCATCCAAGAGAAAGATAAATGCCTATGTGGAATGAAGGGTGAAGTAGGAGTGATAATTTCAGAACATACTGAATCAGGTCTTTACTGCTGGTCATAAACATATTGCCACTCTGCCCATGCTGTGGGCAGGACTCGTGCAGCGTGCAGTGCCAGGGATCAAATTATGGTCTCCTGCACCTGTCTAAGCTTGCCTAAGCAGGTGCTTTAGACCACTGAGCTATTTTGCCAACCCCTTGAAACCAAATTTTGGCTCGATAGGGAATGAAGATAAGAAAATACTTCAAGAGAAAATTTACAGAATGTTGTATATGTGAAGGCTGAAAATAAGTAATTTAACATGTGGGTTTAACTTTTGACCCTGAGTAATAAAAAGTAACACTGAAGCAAATAAAGAGATATTTAATGAAATGACTCAGTGCTTATTTCTAGAGTCAGATGCACTTTTAAGTGGCCTCAGGAAGGCAGCTTCAGTTTATCAGCCTAATTATCTCATTGATGCAAAGCATACAATTGGCTTTGCGCAACTGTGTTTTAATATTGAAAATTTAATTACAGTCAAACAGTAAACAGAATCAAAACTGGGAAAAATAATCATTCAATAATCTATTTCTTATAATCATCATCACCAGGAAATTAAGGGAAGAAAGGAAGGTCACAACTGGTTATAATTTGGTTTCAAGGGACCTAATACTATCTAAATATTTCAAGGGGTAGCAGGATTAATCAATAACATGTAGAAGCCATTTAATGAACTCCAAATCTGCCCTGTCAATAACACCCCAGCAACTACACAAGCATCGAGACATTGGCCCTTTGCATCTCTTTCAGCATTTTCTCCTTTATCTTGTTAAAAATTAGCTCCCTTTAGTTTGTTTTTAGTTCATTTTTCTATGAATTTTTTTTTGGGGGGGGATGAACTCTGTGGCTATTTGTGTAGCTGGTGGGCACTACAACCATAGTGACTCAGCATCTGCATCCTGACCGCAAGCTCAGGAAGAGACCCCAGTTGCCCCAGTAGGTGCCCAGCTCCAGGCTTGATCAGCAAACGTACTCTCAGGCGTTACGCGCAACATGGCTAAGAGTCCAATTTGGTTTATGGAAAGGGGCAGGTTTGCAAAGAAAGGACAATCTGTGGAAAGATAAATAATGGGCACTTCTACTTTTCTTTATTTATTTTTGTATTTAGTACAGGGTCTACAGAGTCTCACTATGTACATTGGACTCATAGTGATCAGCCTCTGTTCAGCCTACCAAGAGCTGGAATTACAGGCACGCATCACCATGCCCAGTCTCAATCGCAGCCTCAGCGTACCCCAGGGGTGGGGCTGGCATGGCACCCAGGGATGAACCCTAGCCTGTGTCTGCCTAAGCAGGTCCTTTAATCTGCTGAGCTATTTGGCCAGCCCTAAGGCATTTTTAGCAGAAAGAATTAACCCTGGATGAGGAAAGATGCTATATCCATTTTTAACAGGTCAAGGGTCTTCAAACACATTGAGAAATCAATTTCAAAGCAGCAGGTAGTTCTATAGCAGGGAAAGGATTAGGTTTAGGAATGTAAGCCAGTGAGTCATCTGCTTAGAAGGTGATAACTGATGGTGCAGAGGACCTAATGAAAATCCCATAGAAAGAGAGAGAACATGAAGACAACTGCTTGGCCAACACTCCTTTGGCACAGAATCTGATTTCTTCTATTACCTGTATGGGAAAAGTTCCCATTGGTCTCAATTACCTCAGGGCACAGGGCTTTGGGCTTTGTTAACACACTCACTACAGTGACAAAACTAAAACAATGAGAGGAGACAAAAACTAACAGAAATGCTTTTTTCTGTTTGTTTGTTTGTTTTGGTTACTGGGAATCTGTTTTTTATATATAAAATCAAAACTGCAATATAGGGTAGCCAAAGTCTAGAAGCTCCTATTTTGTTTACAAAAGCAGAGGGTGTGTATTTTTGTCATCAGTGGGATGCTCAGCAAGCCAGGGTCCTGTGATGCCAATGGAAAGGAATGAGTAAAGCCAACGACTGGCGAGGCCCGGCGCAGCAGGGTGACTGTGTGATCAAAGACAGCCTACATGTCTAGGTCGTGCACTGGTAGAACCACACAGCCACAGAAGTCACAGCTCCAGGTGCCCATAAGACATCCTAAGGTTAGGTGGCCTTCATTTTTTTTTACCATTAAACTTTTCCTCAAACATAGCTCACTTGCCTTCCCCTTAACAAACTGAAGAGCAGAGCAGCTAGTTGAAATGGGACTGAAGGGCCTACTAGGATAGCCTGGTTGACTTTGTCCTACACTGGTGATTCAAAAGTACTGGCAAGAGACTCACGTGCTCAGAGTCACAAGGGAGAGAGCCTTGGGCTGAGGCTCAGGAGACCCAGATGTTAGCAAGAAAGGTGAGCATCAGATAATAAGCTTTGGAGTAGGAAAAAACTTATTTCCAGCCTAGCCCTCGGCCAAGCTGTTACCCCAAGTGCCTACATTTCTACCCCTCATTACTATGACTTGAATTTTATGTGGGATGGTTGTCATGATTCCATTACGAGAGCTGTGATCCTGCCATTCTTAGCCTCATACTAAGCCCTTTAGAGAGGGCTGTTAATTATACAATTTCTTTCTTCTTGAGCATGTCAAATCAGTCCTGGGACTCATCTTGTCTCTGTGATGAGAAATTAGGACTAGATAATCCCAAGCCCAAATGCTTAGCACTTGAGGAAGTCGAACTAACAAAGGCAGATCAGAAAACCCAATCTAACTTTTGTTTTAATTTCTCATAATCAGAAGCTTCTGATAAAGCTTTTGCATTTTACTATTCTGTCCCCCTAAATTTTGTATAAAAGCCACTGGCTGAAGCCAGCATGAATAAAATATTTTAACCAGTCCATGGCAGGTACATGATCTGCTATGGGTCAAATAAGAGAGGAAAAGTAAGTGACCCATAGGAAGGACAGAGTTAGCATTCAAGGAGAAAGGTGAAAGTGGACCCTGGGGGGCAGGAGTCTTACACACTCGGCTCACTGAGAAACATGCCCACATGGACAACGTCTGCTTTCCCCTATGCTATATCTATTCCCCATTCTTTTAATTAGCAACATTTTTTTTATTTTGTATTAGGGACTTTTTCATCTTTCCCCCCACTCTTCATTTTTCATATAGGACTATCTACTCCCAATATTTAATCCATTCAGCACCTAGGGAGTCAAATAAGAATATGTTGACTAGAAAAGTTGAAGCATTCTTTGAAATCCACATGGATACCAGTGTGTGAAGATGGGGTGAAGGGTGACTGGCAGCCAGTAATTCAACATGGCGCAAGTACTGGTGAACTGGGGATTTATTTAGCTCATGGATCAGTGTCTGCCTGGCAAACCTGAGATCCTGAATTTGATTCCTGTTATCTTCCATCCCTCCCCAAAAAGAACTAGTAAATCAAGAACCTAAGTTAGATGAAAACAGATGTGAGAAAAAGATAGATAACATTGAGCAACTTTATCTAACTTTGTTAAGAGAACAAGGAACTGCCCTGCCCAAGACTTTTTTTAAGAATGTGAAAAATATTTCCTGTTTCGTTCTGGTTTTATTTGTTTTTAAAATGGGAAGTTGTACCCAAGGTCTAGAATAAGGTAGGTAAGCATTCTAGGTGAGAACCACATCGTAAGTCTTTTTATTTTAGTTTTGATGCAGCGTCTTGCTAAGTCGTCAAGGTTGGCCTAGTGTTTCTGGTTTTTGGTGAAAATGGTTTGAATTGCATTCCTCTCACTTAGAAAGCCTCCATATTTGGGAATACACATAAGTCAGCTATAGAAGCATCCTGACATTGTCTCGTGAAGACTGTACCTCATGAGAACGCAAGACATTCAGAAGATTCTGGAAAGAAGGCATCTACATGCAGAACAGATTGAATTCCCGCTGGTCTATGAAACAGGGGATCCAACTAAGACTGTAACTTGAGATGACAAAACAAGAATGGATTTTGTTTCCTGCATACTAAGTCTATGTTGTGTCATTTAACACCCACTTCAGCAGCACAGTGGACTCCACAGCAGACCCACGACCCCTGACCCCATCCGGTCAACATCTTCCCTGCAGTTACTGACAGCACAATCACTGCTCAACTCTTTAGGTATCAGCCAATGTCAGAGGGGCCAGCTGGCTGTCAGTGCTCCTCACCTTTGCATCGATATCTGAATAAAGGACTTGCTGTGCTTAGCTCCACCTCAGGGTGACTTTAGAAGCTAGTGGAAAGTGTTCAGACCCTTGAATGGGAACTCCATACTGCAGGTGCAAGACTGAGGATGATCCTTCCTTTGGTGCCCACCTCAGTGAAGAAGGTGTAGTCCAAACCACCCCTCATTTTACGGGGACAAAGGTAGAGTAATAGAGGCCAAAGTATGAATGTCTCCTGAATTAAAACAGAAATTGTTTTAGAAGTAGAGGCTGCCCTTAAAAATGAGTTGTGTGCTTCTACAGTTTCAATTTTATTTTTAATTTTGTTTTTCTCCCTTCTTGAGCCTGCTGGGTAATTTGGCAATGGAGCAAAGATGAGTGGCCATGGCATTCATTCATTCATTCATTCATTCATTCATTCATTTATACAGGGATTGAACTCAGGACCTGGGCTTGCCAGGCAGGCACTTAAGTTGTTGAGCTATTTCTCCAGCCCGAGTGGTCATGTTATAAGATCATCTGTCTGCCCTGACCATAGCCAATTCTCTTCAGGTTTCCATATTAGAAAAAAAGCATTCCACAGCAAGATTGAAACCTGTGGACATCCACTAGAGAAACCCAGAGGCTGTGTTGGTCTCTTTCCTGAAGTGGTCACCACTGTTCTGCGGATGATGTTGCAGTCTTACATCCTTCCCCAAGAAAGAAGGAGACCAAAAAGTAGTTGATTCACCAGGCCCAGATGTCAAACTCTCTCAGGAGGAAACTATAATATGGTCTGGCTCTGGGAACATAAATGAGAACTCAAGCTTTCCAATGACCCCTTCTTGACAAGCAGAAGCACTGACCGGAAGGCAAATTGAATTATCCAAGCTTACATCTGTGCCTGGAAACTGGAGCTATAAATATGTAATGTTGTTATGGACTTAAAGATCTTTGCTAGGATTTTAAGTGGCAACTGAACCCTTCTCTGGGTTTAAAAAATTAAACTGAAGGAAAGGAATGCAAACTGGCTTGAAAACCAGGACTGAGTTTGCTCTCACCTTGTTTCATTGATCTTTAGCTAAAAGTGTCTAAGCAGCAGAAGCTTTTTGTAGTTGATAGTGTGGGCTGAGACATCTTAGAAGCTTGCACATATCTAGGTCACTGACAGGCAAAGGCTCCATGTACACCTTGGGCCTGGCTTGGACTCACACTGCATCCATTCCATTATAAAGTCTAGGGTCGAATGTGTTCTCATGGTACATAAATGGCTTGTGGCAGAAATGCCCAGGAGCTTGTCCTGATCTTCTGACCAACCCAGTGTATGATGACCTCTTCCTTTAAGTGACAGGGATAAACACCTCTGCCTGCCAGATGCAGTGTAAGATCTTTGCTGTCTCTCTGAGTTATGACACACACCTGCCACCACAGGAATTTAGGTCACACTTTAAGACAACTTCCACCTTGGGGCTAGCATTGCCACAGGAAGTGAGGTGTGACTTCCCCAAGACACTGATGCCAGCAGGATGCAGGACAGAGAAGCAGCACCTGAATCTGGCAGTGCTCGCACTGCTCACCCAGCTCTGCTTTGCCAAGTAAGCGATTTTCATTGAAGACTTGGGAGGAAAGGCGACGCTGCACATTTGTGAAAGTGACCAATAAAATCTTTCCAGCTACCCCTTTTAGCTGCTGCTGACCCTCCAACCTAGAAAGCTTTACATTCCTCAGATGAATTACATCACCTAAAATGTTTATTTTTCTTTGTAAGGAGCTCCAGGTTGAAGAACTTTAGATCATTAACCCAATAAAAATATTTTTATATTTTCACTGAAAGACACTTTGTACATTCTATTAAGATTGCTTTACAGCAAAGGTATTTCAGCTTTAACAGCCAATGTTACAGAAAAGGTTGTAGAATTTAAGTAGGAAAAAAGCAGCAACTAAATTTGGTGCTATTCTTTAACATATTCTTTCTTTAACGCTGTGGCATTAAAAGATAAAATGTGAAATTTATCATTGATGCCATCAGCCATGTCTGAATTGTGTTATTTCCATTTGCCTGACACAGGCCATTCAAAGGCTGCTCTCAAAGTCTGGCTTCCTAAGCCCTCTCAGCCTAGCACTGCCTCCCAGCCCTCTAGCACCGTGATGTAACAGGGATCATTAACAAAGAGATTTCCAAAGGCTGGCCTAAGCACTTGCTGAGTTAAGCGCAGGGACCAGGGTTTGATTCTTGGCACCATATGCTACACCGGCCCCTCGTCTGGGGACTCTGAGCCAGCAATGGAGTCTGGGTGTGATAGTGCATGCCTGTAATCCCCGCTTGGGGGAGGCTGAAAACAGAAGGATCACAAGAGTCCAAGCTGCATAATGAGACCGTGTACCAAACACTTTAAAAAAACAAAACAGCAAAAAAACCCAACCAAGCAAACTAAAAAAAAAAAAAAAAAAAAACCAGAATGAGATGGCTGAGTACATAGAGAGGAAAGAGCTAGAATCAGGACAGCAACTGGGGATCGAGGATGCCCAGTGGTGACTCATTAACAAAACTCAGAAAGGGAGCATGTCCTTCACCTGGAGGCCCAGGCAGGCAAGTCACAGGTTCATGCCAACATCTCTATGTGATGCAATGTGATTCTGGCAGTACAGAACCAAAAGCTGCCTTCACCTCAAGAAATAGACAGAGACACAGAGGGCACTGAGAATCCATCAGCTTCAGAGAGAACATGATGATGCCCAGTGGAGGCCTGAGAACACAGGACAGGGACAATAGGATTGGCAGCAGGGATGAGCAAGCCAAATAGCTCAGCAAACTAAAGTGCCTGCTTAGGCAGACCCAGTAGCTGAGGTTCAATCCCTAACATGCTATGCTGGTCCTGAACTCAGGGTGCACTGAGAGGGAGGCTGAGACTGGGTGCAGTGGTGCACACCTGTAATCCCAGCTCTTTGGGAGGTTAAACCCAGGTGGATCACTATGTGTCTAATCTACATAGTGAGACCCTGAAGACTGTTACTAAAAACAAAAAAAGAAAAAAAAATTGAAGTTCACACATGTAGAATATATTAGGTAGAAGAAAATAAGGCAATACAGGTACTTCTGCACTTGGTATAAAAATTAAAAATAATTTTATTTTTTGTTGTTTTGTTTTTCTCATTTTTTGTAATAAGAAGTTAGCATTTTAAAAGTTCACTTTTATAACAAAAAATCCCTGTTATCTTTACATTATATCAAAAAGCAATGAATCCACTTGAAGCTGATATTTACCTATTTGACACTGACATGTCAATTAAGAAAAAAACCATAAATATTTTATGCACTTTTGCACAGCAATCCAAATCCAATATGTAATGCAGTTGTTAGAGCTGTATGAATCCTACTGTGTCTTATAAAATAGCCCAGCCCTGAAAAAAAGAATTTTTGACATAGGAAGTGATATACCAAAAAAACTCACTGCAAACATGTGAAACAAAAACGTTCTGCTGCTTGTTGGGTACAGAATAACAAGAGGAGCTCGCCTCACCTTGGCCACTACTTGACATTATTCTAACACCCTTTCAATCAAAATGCAAAATATAAGATCCCTAACTAAATAGACAAAAAAAAAATCAAGAGGCAAGTTGAGATGACCTAAGAGTAGAAAGCTATGAAGGAAAATAGCTAAGAGTTAAAGAAACCAGATTTAAACAAGGATCTATCACTTACCTATGTATTGACAATGTTAGACATGGGCAAACTTAGAATGCTGTAGAGTGCCTTGTATGATTTGTGGACTTGCACCTACAGAACAAACTTTATGGCTATGGGGTATAATGTACTCTCTCTAAAACCAGTTTGAAAGACTTAGTCACACAAAGTTTATACTGTATGCATCTTAACTCCTCAACACCACTTTAGGTACATGTAGTGAAGAGATTCTCACACAAATCCATAAATAGTTAAGAAACTGACTACAATAAAACTAAAACTAGCTGCAGTACAGGACATTGTCTTCTGTCTGTTGCACTTTAGAGGAAAAATGTATGAGAAAAACATGGTGGAAACAGTAATGATGAACATGAAGTACACCAGGCAGGGGTAAGAATAAATGGAATTTGAGTAAATAGGGCAGGCCACCTGCTATGGTTTGTGTCTGGATTTCACCCAAACCTTCATGTGGACTTAGTGAGGGAGTGGCTTTGGGAAAAATCCGGAGTTTGTGACTAATTCTTGGTGCAATGCTGCAATGAAGGGTGCTGGGATTAAGACTAGGTGATTGCTGAATCTCTCTGCTGATTGGATTGGCACTTCCCTAATCCCAGCAGTCTGAATGAGACAAAAGGGGCAGAAAGACACTTGGTCCCCGTTTTTGGTCTCATTGCTTTTGTCCTCCCCAAGGCAGCCTCCCTGCCTTGGAGCCAGCCATGTATGGACTGAAACATCCACTAACTGTGAGATCCATAAACCTTTCTTTCATTCCTTTTGGGTGTTGGGTATTTTTTTTTTTTCAGCAGTGAATGAAGGGTAACTAAAACACTGAGTCTTACATTGAAGCAGAAATGATAAGTTTTTAAGAGGAAAGGGTAATAACATATATTCCACTGTACCACTTTAATAAATTAAACACACACACACACAAAAAAAAACAAATGTCCAAACACATTTAGAACATGTGTAACTATAAAGAGATATATCATATATATCAAATGATCATGTAATAGAGTCTGGAACAAAAAGAGAGACAAAAAAATAGAAGTGATTAAACAAATAAATGAAAGTGAGACTTTAGAACAATACTTCGGGGTTGTCAGAAATGTAGGGGTACAATGAACTCATTCTGTGGCCTCTGAGTTTAATAGCAGTAAGTACAATGCCAACCTACCTTTCAAACCAAGTTGATCATCACCCCCAGGGTATTCTCTGCAATTTCATACTGCAAAATTTTATTCACTCAGAACTTTATTCCTCTTGTCTGGAATGTGACTTCTCCACTTTGAGTTGGACTTGTCTGAATCATCCCTTAAGGTTCCAGCGAAATATCTGTCATTTGTGACAATTTTCTCTATTCCTCAGGAAGAAAAGTAATATTCTTCCTGTAAAATCCCACTAAAGCTCTTTATACCTCTCATTGAGAACTTATCACTTTAAATCATGAACTAATAGTGATTTATGTAATTTTTCTTATCTCTGCTGGTAGCTCATGATCGGGATTTGTTTTAAATTATTTCTTCGGCACATACTCAGAAACTATTTGTGGAGCAGATGAATATATGTGAGTTCTCTATACACTGTCCTTGACTACCAAGGCTATTTCTTTAGTTCTTTACAAATTTTCTATCTTATGTGATAAAACAATTTCTGCTCTTGGAAGGAGCACTCAGAAGACTGTTTTATTTGCTAAATGAGCCAGAAATTAGTATTTAATTTGTTATATTACGATGTGTTAATGAAGTCCATGAATCTAATTGACTTCAGCTGCTGGCACTAGAAAACTACTTTCATGATTATACCGAGGGATCCCCTTCTACAACGTTAGGTCCCAAAAGGTTTTGCTCCTTAGGATACCTAATGTATGGTTGATACGTTGTGTCACCTTGGCTGGATGACTCAGTGTCCTGTCCTGGCTCCCTGTTGGTGGGAGTCCTGCTCCCGGGTACAATTGATTCCTCCCTGGAGCAGGATCAGGGCCTGCCTAGGATGATTGGCTCCTCCCTAGAGCGGGATCAAGGGCCCATACTAGGGTGTGATTGGAGCGCGGAGACTTTCTAAAGGGCTGAGGAAGGAGTCAAGATGTCACTTCCTCGGAGAAGCTTCAGTCTTCACTCATTGTCTGTCTTGCAGTGCAGACTCTTCAGCCTCCAGCCTGGATCTTTCACCATCCGTCGCAGACTCTTCAGCATCCATCACAGACACTTCAGTCTTCTATCACAGACCCGTCAGCCGATGGATAGAGACTTACAGGGAGCACTGCAGTGAGTTTCAGACCTCGGGACTGAAATCTCCAGTCTGGAGCGGGCAGACACCCTCTGCACGCTTCCTCACCTGACTCTATGGCTGACTATTGTAAGCCAATCTTATAATTCCTTATATATTGTATATTTTGTGTTAATATCCATTCCTTATATTTTTCTGTTCCTCTAAGTAAAACCCTCATCAATACACCTAACATCACAGAAAAAGAGCAAGTTCACAAGAAATAACTTACTCAATTATTCAGGTTATGGTGACCAGTCCCTTGGGGTAAGATTCATTTATGTGCTAAAGGACGCTTTGCTGTCAAGCAGGCACAACTCAAAACTGCTCCAGCCAAAACTTACAAGGACTTGCTACCTGAATCGGAGAAACCACTGAAAATCCAGTTAATGTCTCCTTGAAAAGACTTGGTGCCTCAAGGTCAGTGGTCATCTCAGCTAGTGCTTTTGTCTGCTTATTTGTCCTAATCAATAAATTTTCATGCTTGGTTGATTTTGATGATCAATGTTGCTTTTGTATTATTGTTTTCAGGCCTTTTCATCTTTAAGATTCAGTTCAGGTATTATTTTCAGAGAGGCCAATGCAATTTCAATGGAAGTAAAAAAAAAAAAAAAAAAAAAAAAAAAAAAAAAAAAAAAAAAAAAAAAAAGCAGAATTATGCTGTCAATATTTCGTGCTTTTTAAGGCTTCTCCCTGTCTGGCATTACCTGTGATATTTCTCACATACTACCGGGTAAAAGGAATTAGTAGGGTAATACGAGGGATTCCACTCTGTCACTCAGAAATTCCTTGGGTCACCAGAGCAACCAACCAATGTGTAAATGGACTACGGAAACTTTATGAGTCATTAAAATTAAAAGCAGGAGAAAATTGTTCTTAGATCTCTTGCTCCAGAGACAAACATGAGATCTTCTTGCCATGTGTTTTATTTGGCTAAATGGAGCTTTAAAAATTGAAAGAAACAGGCTTGCTGCTGTTTTCTAAAAATCACTTCCTAATCTGATATTAGCAAGAGGAGAGTTTGATTCTTTCCAGAGTGACTAAGATCCAGTTCACACTACCTCACGTGCATCTGAGCAGCTTCAAGAAGTGGGAGCGACAGCCAGAGCCACCTTGACATCACTCTCCCTGTCCTTGATCTCGGGGTTTCTCCTTGCTCAGCTTTAGCATCCATCTACACCTTTCTGTGCTACAATTTTCCCCTTTTTGATCATTTTCCACACTCTTCGTGGAAAAATTATGCCACTTCAGTTATTTCCGAGTTGTATTGGGAACTTCAGTTTTAATTTGCTCCCAGCCCTTTAACTACTTTTGGATATTCTTCTCCAATTACCTACATCAATTCTAAAGATGGTCGTGGACTAGATCGCGTGGGTCCTACAAGGTGTCCTTCCCAAACAATTGGTAATTCTGGCTCCTTTTTTGTAAGAAAACTGGCAGCTGGTGGACAGATAGAAAAGATTTCAATGGGCACAATTAACTACTTTTGTATAATAACTTAATGTTCTAGCAAATATAAGCGTTTTTCTTTCACCAATATTAGTATTTAACTTTTTAACAATAGTGACAGTTAACATTCTGTTTTTGGTAATAATAGTAGGAATGCTAATCATGAGATTACGTAGTTTTCCTCCACGTTAATAAGCTAGTGTACTTGGCCTCCTGTGGTATATAATCAGTTAACTCAAGCTTAATATATACCTCCTCTGATGATTTATTAATTAGAAGCTGCAGAGTGAAATATACACATATACTTCGTATAGCAATCACTAACTACCCTAAAGAAAATTCTCTGCTGATAACAAGACTCAGAATTCTAAAGCATGAACAAAATGTATACATGCATGAATTTTTGCACATTATTTATGTTAATGCATGTTCTATGCGAAGCAGTATGGCAAAGTTGGAACAAATAACAGGTGCAGACTTCTGTAAAAGGCAGCACTGGGTTAGAGACTAAGTGTTTTTTCACTTATTAGTATTCAACCTTGGGCGATTTCCTCATATTTTCTAGACCCCATGTGCTTGTTTGCAAAGTGAAGAGTAAAATGACATCTGATCCTATAAAACATATTGGGGAATTAAAAGAGTTAAATAAGGAAAAATGCTAAGAACCACCTGGGCATGGGCTATGTACTCAGGAATTGG
>PVKN010008390.1:0-25219 GCA_004027915.1 Capromys pilorides
CCAGATAGATCATACAGGTCAGCACATGTGTTAAGACTATTATGATCAAAAGAAAGTCATTTTCAATGGTTTGCTGCAGATTTTTGCTTGTGCTATCAGTCTTATTTTTTATGGGATCATATAGATTGACCTTATACAATTTTAGAGGTATATGTGAGATTTAGAGGTAAAAATTAACTTCATGTGGAAATTTTGAGTCAAATCTCAGATCAGTGACTAGATTCAGAGAAATGCAAGGCCATATAGGAGCTGTTGTTGTGCGTGGTGGTATTGGTACTGGTAATTCAAAGTGGAAATGCATCTGAAAGCATGGAAATCTGAACTTCCATGGCCATCTCTGATGGGAAAAAGTAGAAGGTTGAACAGTGGGTAGAAAATGGGTGAAGAGTCGGGACAATGAGCAGGACCTGGGACCTTTATACATTAGCAGAGTAGCTATCCTTCCTTTTTTTCGCCTTTCAAATTTAAAAGCCTATAGCTTCATTTTGGAACTTTTTTTGCATTTAATTTATGGCTTGCCTAGACTTTCCTTTAATATTTTACATGTGAAGGAGCAGTGTTTTAAGTCCAGTGATTTCTCCTGTGCTTAAGCTAAGTTTCTAAATGATGTCACATGTAGGAAGCTGGAGCCAGAAGTTTAAAAACCTGGCAGATAAAAAGTTGGACTCAGTTCAAGTTTCTACTGTTCCTTGGAATCACTCAATGTGACTTCTGGATCCATGAGGTCTCTCTCTCTGTATCTCTCCCTCCCTCTCTGTCCCCTATGGGTTTCAAAGTTGGAGGTCAGAGAAAATACAGAACTAATGATGTAAAACACTTGGCAGATGTGTGATTTTATTTTTACATATTTATTTCTCCATATTTTAAATGTTTGCTTCTGTATTTCTCTGTGTAAGAAGCTACAAATATTAAGAAAAGAATGACCTCTATAAATGTGTTCTCTCTTTTGAGCTATTGATTTTAAAAATGAACCATTTTATTTTCCTCTGTTTTCTGTGGTTGATTCTGGTCCCTTTTTAATTCTGCTTTACCTCAGGAACAGAAGTGCTTGCACATGTGTTGCTTTAGATTGCACAGTACAGAGAGGAAGAAGGCCATTTCCAAAAGCCAGAATTGAGAGTAGTTTCTAGGCTGTTATTCTCTGAATACTGTGTTATGTGTTCCATTCACCTTATTGCATTTGATAATCATAGTGATCTCTAGGGTTAGCTTTACTTTTAAAAATTTGTTAGGTGAAGACAATAAATCTCAAATTTAGCAAGTGGTATAAGCCTGCTCAGAGATTGTGGCTGGGCTGGAATTCAAACCTGCCTAAGCTTGCCTATAACTCAAAATCTGTTTCAAGTTAGGACTGTGTTGTAGCTTCATCATGCAAAGATGTGAGTCCCAGTGGCCTTTTACAACAAGGATTTTCTTACTTGCAGGTCCAATTAATGGCTCACTCACTTTCTCTCTTCATTACGTATTCCTGGTTTCATATGAACCGTGGTGCCATCTCTTGGACTTTTTTGTTTATCATCTGGATGATTTTTTACATTCTTTTCTTTTTCTTTTTTTGAAATAGGCCCTTTGCTATTTAGAACAAGTTGGATTTAAATTTGAGATCCTACTGCTTTAACTTCCTCAATGCTAGAATTATAGTTGGAGGTATAATTACTTCTTTATTAAATTTTGTTCAAAGTTATTTTTTACAGCTTTACCATTTTAACTTGTTTCATGGATTCCTTTTAATTTTTTTTTCTTTTTTTAAGATTTATTTGATACAGGGTTTTGTTAGGCCGCTCAGACTCATATAATGATCCTCCTAACTCAGCTGCCCCAGAGCTGGAATTACATATTATGGGTGTGCACCACCACGTCTGGTTTCAGTGACGAGTATGGCATGCATGCCCAGAGTAGGCCAGCATGGCTTGCAGTATTGCGGACCAAACTCAGGTCCTTGGGCTTGCCTGGTAGGGGCTTAGACCACTGAGCTATCTCCCCAGCTCTCATGGATTCCTTTAAGCATAAATAGCATTCTACATAGAAGTTCTAATAAAATTCTGGCTAAACAAAAGGATTGAAATAAAAATTAACCAAAATATGGAAGGAAGATAGACTCAGGCAGTTCTGAACATTTTCTTTTCAGAAGGATTGGGGTCAGTATTTCCACGGAAAGCTGTGCTATTTTAAGATAGCTTCCCTCTTTAATATTCCCTCATGGAATTTTGCCACAAAGAACAGCAAGCATGATTACTTGGATTTGTGAGCTGTAGTAAGCAGGGGGACTAGGGGCTGAATGCATGGGCAGTGGGTGGTAGCACTGTGCCTGGGAGGCAGAGGCAGGAGGGCAGGAGAAGAGCTCAGCTTACTCCTGTTTTATCTTACTCTGTCACATCACTAGCTCTGCTTCCAAGTCTTTGGATCTGTTTCCATCTGGGGGGAGAAAAGAACTCATTTGGCGTACGGGTAGGCAGGTATGGAACATTGCAAAGTGCTCCTAAAGAGGACAACGTAAGTAACAAATATTTAAGATAGGTAGTGCTGTGGATTGCTTGGCTTTGCAGCTGGAGCAAGCTTTCCTCACACAGGCTCACAGTAACAAAATTTATGTCCCCTTCGTTTTATGCAGGCTGTAGGTCACTGCATCGCTGCTGCTTGGATCCTCTTTATTCTAGAATCCAGTCTGAAAGGGCTGCCTGCTTAGGAGCCTGCTGTTCTCCTAAGAGGGTGACAAGTGCCACATTCCAGGGGACAAAACACAATTCATGGACATATCTAAGGCAGAGAAGGTTAACGTATAGGGGAAAAGCCCTCCCGTAGGCAGATAGGGACACAGTACACACTGGTAAGTTTTGTTTTTAGGGTGTGTGTGTGTGTGTGTGTGTGTGTGTGTGTGTGTGTGTGTATGCATGTGCTTGGACTACTCAGCTTAGACTGGTATTGATCCTCCAGATTTCTGCCTCCCTAGTGCCGGGATTACAGGCGTACGCCACCACGCCCAGATGCCATCACTCGCTCAGCGTGCTCAGGGGCGGCGCCGGCACGGCTTGCGGAACTAGGGATTGAATCCTTGTTTTGTTTGTCATTTGTGTATTTGGTACAGGGTCTGACGCCGCAGCTCGGACTCATAGTGATCCTCCTCTCTCAGCCTCTAAGCACTAGGATTACAGGCGTGCCACCACAAGGGACTGTGTTCGGCTCAGCTTGGCCGCGAGCAGAGCCGGTGTGGCACGTGGTGCTTGGGATCGAATCCCAGGCCCTGCGCTTATGTAAGCAAGAAGCCAGCCTGCTGCGCTGTCTCCGCCGCTCCACGCTGGTATGTTTTATTTTTATGGCTGTGCCTTTTCTGACTTTACAGAAGTGGAAACCAAGTTGTGGAGAGATTAAGATCCCATTAGTGACAAGGGGCTATGGTCATTTGAGAGTCAAATTCACAAGAATGGTGTTTTCCTCTTGTATTTTTCCATCTTTGGTGACATTTGTGTGGAGAATAATTTCCCTCAAATAGCTGACCAGGACATTTATGTGGTAACTGAAGCTCATTATGCTTTTTCTTTTGTAATCCTTTAATCGATGGCTTTAATATAAACCTTGAAACCCAAATTATCTCTACGTGAGAAAAGTCTGCATTCAAAAAAATTGCAGATCATTCATTATTGGATAATGGTGCAAATTAATTAATAAGATCTCCGTTCAACCCTGGAACTGAAATAACTTGATTGTAGTTTACTGAAACTTTATTCTATCTTTTTTTTTCTTTTTTGGTTCCAGGAATTTGAACTTGGGGCCTCACATTGGTCAGGCAAGTGCTTATGCCGCTGTGATCTCCCCAGAGCTTGAAACTTTATTCTAAAGCTCCTATTTCTTTGAACCAATTAAGGACACCGTCTACAAAGAAAGTCAACCTGATTTATAATGGTGGTTTTGTGAACTTTCACTAATAGAGAATTTTGTGAGCATTTTCAGCTGAGGGAGGGTCACTGACTGCAGTGGTGACAGGACCCTGAACTGCTTCCAGGGCCGTCTCTCACAAACTCTGTCATAGCCAGTAGGGCTGCTGCCTGTTCCCAGAACACCCAGTCCTATGCTTTCTTGTGCCGCAGCTGGACCTCTTGTGTTGCGAGTCTGAAGTATCTCCAGCCTCCTCATGTTACCCATCACCCAGGTACACCACAGGCCTAGTCTTCAGTAGTTTTTTTTTTTCCTCCGGGGAACCTTTTCCAATCTCACTAACCAAATAAAAATCATCTTTTCAAACTCAGTGACTTGCTTAAACTCTGGCAACCTTTCCAATCTTCTTGCCCAATATCTCTCTCTTAAGAGATGTGTAAAAAATAATTCTTGAAATTTAATTTAAATTATTTGGGTTAAATAATTTAAAAAATTTAAACCAAAATGAACAGAGCTACTCTCATTGCTAGTGGTTGTTGGACAGTGTGTAGCATTGGTGTGTTTACACATTCGTTCAAAAGTAGATATGGAATGCCACCTGTGCAAGGCACAGTTGACCTTCCAAAGGTGACAGAGGAGGGGAGCAGTGGATTCAGGCTTACTATCCAGGATTGCCTGGTACGCAGCAAGTACCTTCAGCCTTCCTGCGGATATTTTCATACAAATATCAGGAGGTTGAGGCTTGGGAATGTCAATGGTTTCATAGTTGTGTAGGTACTAGTTTTTATACATCGTGTAGGAGCTGAGGAGGTCACTTAGTGATAGAGTATTTGTCTAGCATGCATAAGGCCCTGGGCTTTGCTCCCAGCAACACACACACACACACACACACACACACACACACACACACACCACAAACACACACACACACACCCCTTATGTTGTATGAAGCATTTTACCAATACCTTTTAGGGCTAATATTTAATCTTGATTTCCAAACTTCCAATGCCATTATTTTTCCTAGTAACATAAAATGACCCCCTGCAAAAAGTAAAATAATATTTTCTAACTGGTGCTAAATTGGGCAGTATTGTTGCACTGTCCAGGGGCAGACTCAGATTTTATGATTTTTTAAAATGAATTTAGTACAGGGTCTACAGGGTCTCACTACACAGATTAGACTCATAATGATCCTCCTGTTTTCAGCCTCCCAAGCTCTGGGATTACAGGTGCACTGCCATGCCCAGGCTCAGTTGCTATCTCAGTGCGTTCTGGGGGCAGGGCATGCATGGCACACGAGGGATAGAACTCTGGCCTCTGCAGATTTTATCATTTTTGAGCTTACAGGATTTCATTTGTACACTTTTTAAGAAAGGAACATAAACTTGAAAACATCAGAAAACAAAAACCAAAACCAGGCATAGCATATTTAACATAGGAAAAGAAACCAAGGTAATTTACTGAGAGGTTTAGATCCACTAAGGCAGTGCTTACATGGAGCTGTCTCCTTAGTGCAGTCCGACCTCTCTCCCCCTAGAGCACTTAAAGAACTCTCGCTCTGTGTGCTCACAGGGGCGCCTACAGTGAGGATTTGATTATGTTTCAGTCAATCCACTTTGGTCTTAGAAATTTAAGAAAGGATAAATAAAGACCTTTGATTATAGCACCATAGGAGTTTGAGAGTTAGTTTTCTGAACTTCTTGGATATGGAGATGGATTATTAGGTATGTCCTTATAGCATAAAAGAATTTCCTTTTAAATTAAAAAATGGCACAGAACAGAATGAACTATAGTCACTGTAGAATCCAGTTGGCATTGCTATAATCTCCTTCTGGAAAATGGTAAATAGAAAAGCAAATAAATAAGAAAAATCTGTTCTTAAATAAATAATGTTGTCACTGAGGGATTTACTGAAGTTTATGTGGCTCAAACACTAAATTCAGAATAACATTACCCCAAATCAATCACTTCCATTTTAAAACATTTTGAAAAAGAATAAACTTTGCAGGATTTAAGTCATATTTTTTTTTTCCCTCAAAGCTCTGTTGAAATATTGGCCTGCAAACCACTGAAAGTTGAGCTATCTGGTGTTGTGTCGAAAATTACAGCAGGGGGCCCTATTGCAATATGCTAGATTTTTCTTTTTTCATAATACTTTTTTGCCTCTCTATTATGTGGCATCTGCTAACTCATTTTAAAACTTGCCTATATTTATTTTGGGAAAAAGCATTTTAAATATTGTTTTTTTCTATACTGAGAATGTAGGGTGAAATTGCAGCTTTAAAAATTACTTTTTTTCTTGGCTTCCATGATGATATTGATATTTTCACAACTTCCACTTCCTTCCACAGCAATAAGGAATTATATACCCTTTCCCTCCTCTTAGCGGCCCTGCTCTGCCTCTGCTCTGCCTCTGCCTCTATCTCTGCCTTTGCCTCTGCCTCTGCCTCTGCCGTCTGTCTGTCTGTCTGTCTGTCTGTCTATCTCTCCTTCTGTCTTTCTCCCTCTGTCTCTCTTTTCTCTCTCTCTTTCTCCTCAGGGTTAAATGTAAGACCTTCACACTGAGCTATATGCGCAGACTTTCTTTATTTTTAATTTTGAGCCAGGATCTCTCTAGGTCTTTTAATCCTGTGCCTCTCCAGCCTCTGCCTCCCAGGGTGCTGGGATTAGAGGTGTGCAGTTTCTTGATAGAGAACATACAATTTGATGGCAGATGTTTGTAACACATCATGTAAATTATGTTACTTTATTCAAAGATCAGAGCAATTACATGGAGGAATCAGTTCACAGCATAAATATCGTACTGCATCTTCCAACTGTCTTTCAGATAATTGTGCTTAAATTCTAACATATTTATCTACTAAAGTACAAAAAAATTGTGAGTTATATGTCAAATGTTTAAAATGAATGAGGTGGAGAACAGCTGATTCATTAATTTAGGCTTTCTTAATTGTTCTCCTGTCTCATTTTGTGAACTTTAAGAAAAGCAGAATGAACAAGAAAAACCCTAGGTGGCTCACTGGGCCTAATTTCAAGATGGAGTCTGGTAGCCCTTTGTTGAGTTGGTGTGGGCATGGGGCAGTCACATATGACTCTTTGTTCCTGAAAGAATCACAGACTGAAATTTGTGGTCCTTGTGTGGTCATATTCTTGTTTCAACTGCTAAGCTAGAAAGCCTCAGGGAATTTCTGTTTTGCCACTTTCACCCGACCAATGAGCTACATCCCACAGTTGGCCCATCAGCACTGGGTACTTTATTCATGCCTGCGTCCCTGATTTAGGGACCCAGCTGCTCTGTGTTCCTTCCTCCTTTCATATGGAAGGCTATGTCTCCTTGCTTTGCAAAATGCTTTTGAAATAAAGCCTCCCCTGTCTTGAATTCTTTCTCGGTGAATTTTTGTTGACAACTTTGTGATTAGTTTGACTATGATCAGTACCTATAAAAATGCAGAAAACAAAGAGGTTGGCTGAGCTACAGTTTAGTGCACTCTGAACATGTGGACATAGGCTTGACTTAATTCCTGTTACCCTGCCCTGATTTTTTTTTTTTTTTTCAAATGTATTTAGTACAGCGTGTACAGGGTCTCACTACACAGATTGGACTTGTGATGAACTTTGGGTTTTCAGGCTCTCAAGTGCTGGGATTACAGGCAAACACCACCATGCCCAGTCTCATTCACCATCTGTTCCTCCTCCTCTTTTCTTTTACCTGGTAAGCATAATGTACTAACCCCCAAGGAAGTAAGAACTTGATTTGCGAGTTTAAATTACACTTCTGTACACAGCCAACAATAGTAATACTGTCCTTTGCTGCTTACTTGGTGTTTGGTCTTGTTATTGGGGCCACAATTCAGAAAAGGTAAAAGGACCCAGTATGGGGTCAGAAACTGGTGACATTCTTTTGTAACACTTTTGTCCAGGAGAGTTTCTCCAGCAGAGCACAATTGTTTTTAAAACTTAATTCTGGATTCTGCAATCACTTGTATTTATTTTTCAAGTCCTTGTTTCTTATAATTATGTGCACAGAGATCTTTTATCTCCTCCAGCCATCATTTTTGTGAGTTACTCTCACTAAAAATACACTTTGGAGTCCTGCTTAAAAATGATGCTAATTATGCGCACTTCAGAATTTTGTTTTCGAGATGAAATAAAGTTTCTAAACAAGAAATTACATTCAATTCTAGATTTTGCAATTCTTGGATTTTGAGTAATGTAAATATTAGGAAGTTTAACTCCTTGTAATGATGAATCTTATTTGTCAAGTAGATTGGCTCATGAGTAATAAGTCATACTTCTTGGTTAGCATAAATGGGAGGTGGGGATGACCATGGGGACCGTATCTGGCTCCCATTCTTTCCTCCTGGGGTGTTCTCCTGGTCTCTGCTTTCCAGATGCCATGGTTTGAGCAACTTTCCTCACCCAAGTGCTTTGGTCCCGATGTTTGCAATTGGAGTTGCCTGACTGAAACCTCTGATACTGTGAGGTACGTTTAAACCTTTCTTTCTTTCTTTCTTTCTTTCTTTCTTTCTTTCTTTCTTTCTTTCTTTCTTTCTTTCTTTCTTTCTGTCTTTTTGAGATAGGGTCTTGTTATGTAGTTCAGGCTGGCCTTTAGCTCACTTTTACAGCCCAGGCTGGTCTCAAACTCGCATTGATCCTCCTGCCTCAGCCTCCCAAGTTCTGGGATTATAGGCGTGTGCCACCATGCCCAGCCCCAAACCTTTCTTTCTTTAAATTGTGAGTATCAGGGATTTTCACTCAGCAGCAGAAAAACCAATATTTTTTATATAAACAGCTCATAGGAAAGCATCAATATTTAATTGTAATTAGATCAATGTTTATGTTGCATATATTTGCTGTAATACACAAAATGCTAATAATAGCTTCCACTTCAACAACTTAAAATGTGTCCTACTCTTGTATCTTTTGTGGTAAAATATTATATATTTTGATTTTATATTTTCCAATACAACATACAACAATAAATCTTGACAAAATTGTCAAAAACACCTACTTTAAGGCTCTTGAAATCAACTATTGGCACACAGCAATTTAGAAACAAGTTATTCATGAAAAAATACCAGCTTTTTGGTTAGGACAGCTGTAGCCTGTGGCATTTGGGTGTGGGTCTTTTTCTTCCTGAACATTGTTCCCAAGTTGAATGCATCCAGAAGTTTCCTAGGCACCTTAAGATGTGAAAACCAGGCAGAGGAGGGTTACTTGATTTGGGGAGAGTATGGGGCATCTTCATAGACAGTGGAGTTGTCAGCAGAAAGGGTGATCTTGGTGTTGAGTGAATGAAGAAGACCAGTAACTGGAGTAGCTGGAGTTTGTAGTCCTGCTTAGGCGAGCAGTGTACCAGCAGACTATCCTGAAACTTAATTGAAGATAATTGAAAAGAGATAAAGCAGAATACCTGGAAAAACTCTCCACACATCTATGCTCAAGAGGCTGGAGTGGGTGCAAGTACTTGGCCTGTCTCTGCCTAAGCACAGAAGCAGGGGCTTGTGTAGAGTAGATGCTGAAGATCTATTAGGAAGCAGAAGCCTGTGTGAGCCAGAAAACTAGTTGGTAATATGGTAGTCAAGCTTTCTTCAGATTATTTAATTACAGTTAAGATAAAACTTGAATTTTATAACTTCTATAAATTCTTAATATTTAATTTAGAAATACACTAGAGTAGGGATTTTTTTTTTTTTTTTTTTTTTTATAGTTTTAGGGAAGGGTCTACAGAGTGTTCATGATCTCACTACTAGATTGGACTTGTAGCGATCTGCTTGTTTACAGTCTCCTAAGAGCTGGGATTACAAGTGCGTACCACCAGGCCCAGTCTCAATTGCCATCTCAGTGTACCCCAGGAAAGGGGCCTGCATGGCAGGCCCGGGGATTGAACTCCTGACCCCTGGCTCCTACACATGCTTGCAGGTGCTTTAATCTGCTGAGCTGTTTAGCCAGCCCCCTGGAATTATTTTTAATCTATGAATTCTGAATTTCTGAAATCTTTCCCTATCTACAGATTAAAATTCACTCTTGGTTTTGTGCTTCTTTTAATTTTTTGTTTTTTGTTCAGGGTCTTACTATGCAGCTCCGACACATAGTGATCCGCCTGTTTCCTGCCTCCTGAGTGCTGGGATTACAGGCGTGCACTGCCACGCTCGACTCCATTGCTGGCTCAGCGTGCTGGAGATCGGGGTTGGTGTGGCAGGCAGGGCCAAGGAATCGAACCCTGGCCCCTGCACTTCCCTAAGCAAGTGCTTCGTCTGCTGAGCTATACTGCTGGCCTGCTTCTTTTAATTTTAATGGTATTATAAAGAACTCCAAAATATTTATTGGACAATTATTAAGGGCTGTCTTAGTTATTCTTCTCTTGTTGCTGCGACGAATACCCAACACTCAAAATGAGGGAAGAAAAGGTTTATTTCACTCACAGTTACTGGAGGTTTCAGTCCATATTCCAAGGCAGAGTGGCACATGGCAGAGGGCAACCTTTCATGGCGGCAGCTAAGAGCAAGAACAAAGCAGCTCAAGCAGTTAACTTCTTTCTTCCTTACATTGAAATGCAAATCACCTGCCCCAGGGGAGGTGCAGCACCCATTCCCACAATAACCAATTACAAATTCCAGAAGCCACCTCATGACTGCATGAGGCTTTGGGGGACACCTATACACAAACCATAACAAGGACCATACACTGTTCTGTTACTTTACATATTTTATGTCATTTAATTTTCATGATGTTATCATCATAGCAATCCCATTTCCTGGTGGACAGATTTAAATTTAAGTAGAATAAATAACTTTTACATACTTCAATAATCCAAAGCAGTCTGATTTTCTGAATTCATACTATTAGTATTTCACGCTTAAGCTAATATTGTTACAGAGTACAGAATATTTTCCTGACTATAATAATACAATCTGATAGAACATTACCTTATGTAGAACTACTGGTACCTTGAGTAGGTCTATATAGTTGGCCCTCCACATTTGTAGCTTCTGCATTCATGGATTCAACCATCACATATGAAAATATTTAGAAAAAAGTTGCATCTGTACTAAGTATGCACAGGCTGTTTTCCTGACATTACACCCGATATAACACAGACTATAAAAACTATTCATGTAGCATCACCCTACTAGCTGGTTTTTTGTTTTCTTTTTGAGACAAGATTTTGGTATTCAGTTCACACTAGCCTTGAACTCGCATTAATCCTCCTGCCTCAGCCTGCTCCATGCTGGGATTACAGGTATGCACCACCATGCCCGGCCCATGCTACTAGTATTATAAATAATCTATAGATGGCTTACAGTATAGAGGAGGATATGCACAGGTTATAGACAAACACTGTGCTCTTTTCTATAAGGAGATTGAAAAAAGGGTTTTGGTTTATACAGGGAGTTCTGGAACTAATGTTCTATGGATATGGGGGCACAATATTACTTTTCTTTTTTGTTGGCACCTAAATAGAAGAAGAAAACATCTTTAGATTAAGGAAATCTTTAAATAACTAAAAAAGTAGGTAGCAATAAGCATGATCCTTTATGTACTTGTAACATGGCTTTGAACTCTATAATGAATTTTACTCATTGTTGTTTTTAAAAAGTAGATAGCTTTCAGAAAACCACATGAACAGTAAGAAGAGGTATAAATATTTTATGACTATTTTATCAGATGGAGTGAGAGGCTGGAACATAGCAGGGTGAGCTAAGAGTTTGGTTTGGATAGTTTTCTACTACTTTTAGCTGCTGCCTCTGGACCTTTATAGGTCTTTCAGCCTCCATCAAGTAATCTATGGGCTATTTTTTTCTCTTAAACACTTTGTTGTTGTGAGAACAAATTTAGATTTGCAGTAAAATTGAGCAGAAAATATAGAGGTCCCATATATTCCTTGTCTTCACATAGTCACAGTCTTGCACCCTACTAACATCCTCTACCACAGTGGTAGTGTACTTCCGTTACAAATGGTGAGCCCACAGTAACATGTCATTATCATTCTAAGTACATAATGTATTTTAGAGTTCACTGTTGGTACATTTTACTTTTTTTTTTTTTTTTTTCCAGGAATGAAACTTGGGACCTTGAGCTTGCCAGGTGGGTGTTTCTGTGGCTGAGCTATCTCTCTGGCCCCACACTATACATTTGTTTGATTATAAAACGTCTACTAACATTACTCTAATATCATATGAAATAGTTTCACTGTCCTAATAATGTGGGATTGGATTTGCTTGTAACATTTTTTTCTGTTATAAGCATCATTATTGCTGTTTTCTATATTTGTAATAATAATAAAATGGTTTTCAGTGACTCAAGGGGGTAACAAAATCAGTGCACTGAACCTAGTCTGCACTTACTGCAGCATTTGCCAAATAGTTTGAAATAGAGGTGTGGTGGCTTATGAAACTAGTGGCATGATCATTCTTTGGCCTTTTAAGTCAACTGAGAAACGTTTTGTGATACTAAGACGATTTAACTGCTTCATTTGAAACCTTAGGCGCTTTGCAAGTTATAGTGTAAGTCATGTGTTTCTGTAATAGCCCTGAAATTCCGAATGTCAAATGTATTTACAATAATGCTGGCTCCTTACAGAAACCATTCTGTTCTAACTTCTTTAACCTCATTCTTCTGTCACACATTTTAGCTGAGAATGTCACTGGCAAACCTTTTATTTATTTCCGGGAAAGTTGTCCTCGTTTTTTCTGCCCCACTTTCTCAAGAGGAGAAAATGGAGCTATGTACCTCCAAACTATCTCATTTTATTTGAAAAATTACTTGCACTAAATTAGTTTAAAATAATTTAGGCTGCAAATATTTGATTTGCTTTTCTTTTGGGCAACTGGACTCTAATTTTCTTGGATCTTCAACATTGTATTTTGGCTCTGTCCTCAACTTATTTTTCAGACTGTAATACTTGACTTTTTAAATTACTAATTATCTGATTGAATGTGGTGGTGCTTGCGTGCAGTCCATGCTACTTGGCAAGTTGAGGTGGGAGATCACAAGGTCAAGCCTTGCCTGGCCAATTAAGGGGACTCTGTCACAAAGAAATAAAAAGTGGGATGTAGCTCAGTGGTAGGGGTCTTGTCTAACTTCTGCAAGGGCCTGGGTTTAATCCTAGTTCCAGGAAAAGATATCAATTATTGCTTTTCAAAAAAATTAAAAATCATCTCAATTATAGGAGTCTTCTTCAAGTCTATAGATCCGTAGTGGGTGACTCCAGTGTACACAGTAGGGTTCCTGACAGTGTCTCCTTCCACTCTCCTGACCAGGCTGCTGTATACACAGTGCAGTTCCAAGGATCCAAGAAGTTCTGTGCAGGTAGAGTTCTTGCTGCCAAATTAGGTGGAGTTTACTCAATTTTAATGTAATCTACAGAATCACACTACTGTGAAATTTTAGATAGTGTCAAACGAGCCATTTTTAATTTGAAGGGCTTAGGCAAGGCAATGCAATGGAGCTAAAAGCACCTGTCAGGGATAGATGCTCAAACACTAGTTCATCTAAGCCAAGTGATCACAGAGAAAGTGAATTTCATGTTTTAATTTTCATAAAGACAGTTTGAATGTTAAAGCTTCCCCAGTTGGTATGTTAATGGATTTTGGAGAAGGGGCCTTTGAAGGTAAATAGGAGTAGAGGAGGTCATGGTGATGGGACCCCTCATGATGGCAGTAGTGTCTTTATGATAAGAGGAAGAGGTGTCTAAGGTGTCACATTCGCTTTTTCTTGTTATGTGATGCCCACTATCCTGTTGTAATGCAGCAAGAATTCTTTCACCAATGCAGGGCAGGTGCTGGTGCCATGCTCTCAAACTTCTCCTGTCTCCAGAACTGTGGGCAAATAAACTGCTGTAACTCATATGGCCAGAGGGGTCTTGAGAGGGGACAATGGGAGATTAAGAAAAGACAAGACACATAACAGAAAGGAAAGCTGGGACTGGATGGGTCAGACCTCCCTGAAGGAGAGACAGAAACAACCTAGCGTGGTCCATGTCTTTAGTTAGACATAGTAAAAAGGCGGAAAGTGTATGGTAGGGTCAAATGTGCAAGTTGTTAGTGTTTTGCTGAGAATCCTGAAAACAAAATAGTCTCAGAGCTATTCATGCTGGATTGAGCAGGGAGGAACACTAAGGCCAGACACCTGTTGATATGACACTGAGCTAGAGGTCACCTTGTTCACATGCTCTGCCTCTTGCAGCCCTTGCGCCTGGGACTGGCCTTGCTCTAGTCCCAACAGCTTATTCCCATGACTCACCTCTGGAACTCTGTTCTTGGAGCTGGCCTTGCTCCAGCCCTGAGTGTGTAGTCAATCTCTGGGTTAGCTGCTCCCCACAATAGACTTTTATTCTTTGTAAGTTACCCAGTGCTGGGTATTTTGTTATAACAAAATAAAAACAGATCAAGAGAGGAGATATTAATACCATACTCAAAATTGTAGTGAGGATTAACTGAAATAATGTACGCAACGTCCGTAGTGTGGCTTGGTACACAAAATCTGTTTGCTACGGAGATTATAAATGGTTACAAAGAACATTTGGACTGCTTAACCTCAAAACCTCTTCCAGAGGTTTACAGCACATACTTGTGGCAGATGAAGCAATGTGAGGCCAAAGAGGGCAGATGGAGCTGTTGCAAGTGCATAGGTAGCTGACAGGGGTGTACAGTGATGTGAGGGACCACTAGCAGTTACAGGGCTGCGGAGTGCGAAGATGCTCCCAATCTAAGGAAGGTGTGGTGATGTCTCTCGGCATCAATAGTTCACGATATCTTTACAAAAGGAGGAAATTGTTAATCCTAAATTACTGATGAAGAATTTAGGCTTAGGTAAGTTACCCTGTGCGCTAGACGGGAAGTGACAGATACACACTCAAAACCAGATTCCATTTTCCTGGAAAGGTAGTAACAGAGAACTATTGCTGTCCTACTTGTAATGTCTGATAGACAGTCAGAGGTTTATAAAATTTACAGACATGTTTTGAGCCCCTTAAATTTATATCACGTTTTAGTAAAAATTTATTTCAAAACTTGACACGAAATCAAGATAGAAAGGAGTATCCTTTGAGCTCCCCTTGATGTGGCCAATTCTTTTCCTGCTCATGGGATGTCAAGGGAGTTTGATAGAATCAAATATGGAACCACCATTTCTGCTACTGGGATGAACACATTTTTTTTCTAACACTCAGCAAGGTTGCTGGAAAGCCCAGATTCCACTGAGGGGAAGACTCCTATGGTCCAGTCAGAGTCCAGGAAAGCTGGATTCAATGTTGCTCTCATAAACTGAAGTACAATCTCATCACACTACTGCGTCACAGAATATAATCTGGACCTACAGGAAAATGTTTTTGTCTCTGTTCACCTCTCTTTCAAGTGTAGTTTAATGCTCCGACTCTTTGGAAAATCTAGTGTAACTTTCTAGATCATAACAGGGCATTTATTTGGCTTTTTAGTGTTTCTTTTCTTTTCATTTTTTAACACAATATGTCGCATTCTAATATCCTAAAAGTTTAGTCTTCTTTGTCTGGTTTAGTGCTTGCAAGAATATAGTCTGCCTGATGATTTTTTTATTTCAAAAATACTTTGTGCAAAACTTCTCTCATCTGCTTTTGTAATGCTCATATTACCGTGCAAATTTTATTCAGGGATCTCTGGCTGTGGTCCTAGCAGTCTGGAGACCATGAAATGTGCACGGCCATATATCACAGATGCGTCTGCGGCTCTGAGCAGAAAGGCAGATTCTTGGGTGGAATCAAATGAAGCAATGAAGGAACCCTGTAATTCTCAAGGACCCCATGAGACTTCTTGGATGGAATTGTATAGATCTGGCACACGGAAGTACAGCTGCATTTTCAATGATTTGAAAAAAGTACTTATTAATATACTGGAAATGGCAAACATTAAAATTTAATATCATATTTGGTTATATAGTGTTTTTATGAAACCCAGACTACTTTCACATAACTGATACACTGGAAGAAAACCAGGTATAAAGTAAGAAGTGAGAAGTTGGTTAAACTGTTTGGTCTTTTATTTAATAAACATACGACCTGTAACCTTTAGCCTAATAAAATTTCTAAGTGTCAGTGTTCTTTAGTTCTGTACCACTGAGCCAGTACTCCTACCCACTGTACCTGATTTGCATGTGTGCATGAATGGGTGTGTGTAGCTTGAATGAGACCATATGCATAATCCATATAGCACTCTATTTATATTAGTTATATGATTTCTAATAACCAGAGTTTAGAATCATATTGTTTATACTTCAAACAAACATTAAAATTAATATGGTCGCCTTTTCTGCCAGAGAGGTGCTTATGCCTCTTAGCTGTGTCTCCAGCCAGTCACCTTTTCTGCACCATTACACATCTTTGTCTTTCTGTGGTTGTTTCTAGCAGTGAGCTGGGTGCAGCTGCTCTGTACGTGGCAGGTGTTTCTGGTGACTCAGAGGAGGAAATTTGGGTAGGTGTTCCTTATGGACTAACCTTGACATCATTACCTGAGAAAGGGACGGACAGAGCAGTATGGGGGAGGGGGGGAAGCCCAGCCACCATGGGGTGCAAGTGAAGACTTCAGGTGAGTATTTAACAAGCTTGTACCTCAATAGCCCCTCAGTGATGTGAGTTTTGGTTAGAGGGCTGGGCCTTTCTTCAATCATCACAGCCAGACACTGAGTGTTGGTTTTCCCTGGAAGGAGGTGTCACCTTCGGGAAGGTAGATTTCTTCAGCTGAAGCAATTTCTGAGGAAGATTAAAGACTGGGGAACAGTCCTGGCATGGTGGTGCATCTCTGTTGTTCCTGTAGTTAGCAGGCTGAGTCGGGAAGATTGCTCTGAATTTGAGGCCGCTCTGGGTGGGATAATGAGTTCAAAGTCAGCCTGGACTACATGGTGATGTCTTTTGTAAAAAAAAAAAGAAAATTAAAACTGAGGGATATATTTTGGAAGCTGTCCTCTAGCTGGTGGTATGGATTCTTCCTTTCTCAGGGGACCTGCTTGTCACAGTAGCTACTACATCAGGACCTGCAGGTAAGACAGTCAGTTGCCATCTTCCTCACTGTGATTGTCAGGTAAGCAATTCTTTTTGAGTCACTTTCAAGTTTCTCAAGCTTTTCTAAGGTAATTCTTTACTACATTCTAGTAATGCTACTGCTATAATATATATAATATTGATGTGGATATATATTACATATGTAAGTAATAGATTTCACATAAATATATAAAGCTCAAGTATGTATTTATCTAGATAATAAACATATACTGAAGTATATTTGACACATAACTTTTTTATTGGTACATTTTACATGTACATAATGATAACATTCATCATAGGGAATGTCTACCTGTACATGATATATCTTGTTTATTTTTTTATTCCCCATTCTGCTTTTCTCCTTTTATCTCTTCTTGCCATCCTTATTTATGAAAACTTTGTCTTATTTTTATTTCTATTCTTTTTTTGTTCCTTGTCTCTTGCTTTGTTTCGCCCACCCGCATCCCTTGACATAGCTTTTAGTTCTCATAATGAAATCACTTCTTAGAGCCAATACAATGTCTTCTTTTCTAAGACAACCAGTTTGGGATACCATGAGTTCTATTTTGGGCAAGTGAAAATATTTGGTAGGCAGTCTAATGTTACCAGAATCTTCCAACAGAGCCTATATTAGTGATAAATGGTTTAGAGTTCACATTTATATAATAATTGAAAAGGGGTCATGCATGAGTTTCTGAAAAGAAAGATTAAAGAATAGAACACAGAGAGAAAACTTTGTCTGTTAGGCATATCACATTACTTTGGTTGGGAAACTGGCCTTTACAGTCATTAAAACGTTAACAGGGCTGGGAGATAGCTCAGTAGAATAAGTGCTTGCCTGGCAAGCACAAGGTCCTGAGTTCAATTCCTGGTACCACAAAACAAACAAACAAATAAATAGGTTAATACAGTTGCCAGTATTGAGATCCACTATAATCTAGATTTAAGTCTGTCTTAGTTACTTTTCTCATTGCTGAGACAAAATACCCAACATCCAAAGGTAAAGGAGGAAAGGTTTATTTATCTGCCAACTTTCAGAGGTTTTAGTCCCTAATCCACAGGCTCCAGTGCAGGTTGACGTGGCAGAGGGGCAACTATTTATGGCCAAAGAAGAGAGCAAAAGCAACAAGAGAGGAGAGGACAGCGAGTGTCTTTCCTTCACTTATACTGAATGCAGGCTACCTGATTTAGGATGTTTGTGCTATACTAGCATTATACTGCGAATCAAAATTACAAACTCTAGATTCTGCTGCCTCTGAAAAGTTCACCCAGATGACTATGTGAGGTTCTGGGGGACACCCAGACACAAACCATAACAGAGATTCTCTTGAAAAACAGGAAGGGCTGGTGACACTTTTGTCTTGTGTTCCTACATGCCAGTAAGGAACTGGAGCTGGGTTTCTGATCTGCTCTACTCTCTTGGGCTACCTGCATAGCCCCTGAATTGTGTGGATATCACAGGTTTAGTGTGAGTGGAAAGGGGGAACTAGGATGGGGGCTTGATGAATGTTAAAAGTTAAAGGCTACAGAGGAAGAGAAAGCTGAGACTGGTTTGGAAAGAGTAGCCAGAGATGTTGGAGAATCAAGACATAGAATAAAGGGAAGAGCGAAATGGTTAGTTGTAAGATTCTTCAGAGACACAATACCTACAGGAGAGGGAGACAGCTGAATTTAGGGCAGGAAGTTTTAGTGGAGCAATGGAGTAGAAGCCAAGTTAAAGGGAGTTAAGGAGCAGGTTAGAGATGGGAAATGAAAATAAGAATGTGTGCAGTGCTTTGAGAAGTGTATCTTTGGAGGGAGGGTAAAACATAGGGATTTTTTTGCTGGGAAGTCAGATTGTGGTGAAGCAATGGATAGGGTGGTTGAAGAGTAATGTGAAAAAATTGATTCCTCACGTATCATATATTTAACTGTCATTTCTTTGCTCTCTTTCAAGTGGTTCAAATTACATTATGAAACATTAGAAAACCCGAAAGTGAAAAATATTAGTGCTTTATTAAAAACAAGTATGACAAAAATGCTTGGGTAGTGGGAAACTTAGATTGTGTAGCTCAAATTGAAATAGAATGATAAATAGAATATAGAGAATTTCTGTGAATTATTTAATCTAGTGGGTCATATGCTCCTTTTGCTTTTAACTAAGAAAATCTTACCTAGCAACCTAATTTGTTATTTGGAAAGAAAAACTTCTAACTTAGGTCTCACACATAATTCAGATAAGCAGTGTATTTGATAACAGAAGAAACAGTTTTGTGTGATCCTGTAACCAAGACAAATTATATGACAGAAACAAACCTTTTTTTCTTTTCTTTTCTTTTTTTTTTTATTTTAGGGAAGGGTCTACATGGTGTTCAGGGTCTCACTACTAGATTGGATTAAGTGATACACCTGTTTTCAGCCTCCCAAGAGCTGAGATTACAGATGTGGGCCGTCATACCCAGACTCAATTGCCATCTCAGTGTGCCCCAGGGGCAGGGTGGGCATGGCAGGCCCAGGAATTTTACCCCTGGCCCCTGCACCTGCTTGCAGGCACTTTATTCCACTGAGCTATTTGGCTAATCCTAGAAACAAACTATTTTTTAAAGTTCCAAAAGATCTATATCTGTATCTATCTACACCTATAATATATATTTATATTATATTTCCATATGTCTATATATCTATATCTGTAATCTATATCTATCTAAATACATAAAAGAAGGAAACTTGATAATACATGTTTCATGCAAACATACATATATGATAACATGAAAAGGAATAAAATATTGAACAATAAATCAAGACAGTAAATACTCTTGATGGGAAGACAAGAATACTAAATGAGGCAGAATACACAGATTCAAGTTACTTACAGTGTTATATAGTGATGCTTTGTTTAACATACTGCTACAGCTTGTGTCTAGAGGTCTCCCCCTAAGCCTCACATGCTCATAGGCGGGGCTTTGATCTATAGGTGGCCGGATCTAATGTGTGAAGCTGGAATTGAAAATGTGACTGATTCATGATGTGATGCTAGGATTAAAAGTGTGAGTTTTACTTTTGTCTCAGCAATGAGAAAAATAACTAAGATATACACTATTTAAAAAAAATCATTTCCTTGTATGTGGGATAAAAATAAAAGTGTGAATTTTCTTCCTAGGTTATTGTACTGAGCACAAACGTGATGGATCACTGACTGTGGCCCCTGTCTGCTTAGGGAAGGCGCTAGAGTGTCACAGCAGATTAGTTCTCTTTAGTGTTCCTGTTGGCTCAGGAAGTGCTTCTCGTATACCCAGTAACACTTTGCTGCCTGAGGTTATCCTTGGTACAGGAGCTTTGGAGGCTGCTGCTGACTTGCTGACCATGTTTTACTCCTAGCAGAAGCAGCCCCTGTGGCCATTAACCACTGATGAGTTCATGGCTGACTGTCAGGAGGTGAGGCCCTGTTGGAGACTGGTTGCTGGGAGCATGGCTTGGAAGGACGCATTCCTGCCCGCAGCTCCTGCCTTCTGCATCTGCTTCCTGTCTGCCCACCATGAGGGAAGTGGGTCTCCTCTGGCATGTCCTCCAACTATACCATTCTTGCTCTGAAGCCAGCTGACCATGGACTTAGTTCTCTGAAAACATGAGCCAAATTAAACATTTTCCCCTGGTTGTGGCTGTCTGGTGTTTTGTCCCAGTGACAAGAAAGCTGACTAATATGGAAAATTGGTACTAGAAGTGTGGGGCCATTTCTGTGACTATAGCTGACTATATGGTATATAAGAAAGTGTATGGAAAAGTCATAGATTGTTTTAGGCAGAGCTTGATGAGTAATTCTTGTCAGAGCTCAAAGACTAGAATGCCAGAAAAGAATGTGAACAGTGAAAGTTAGACTTATGAGGTTTCAAATGAGAAAAAGAGCTGCATTGGAAATTCAAGGAGAAGCCATTGTGCTTTGGCAAAGAATTGGTCTACATTTTACCTGTGTTCTAACACTTTAAGTGAGATACCATTCAAAGGTAGGGAACTAATTGACCTGCTGGAGGAAATTCCTTTTTTTTCTTTCTTTCTTTATTCTTTCTTTCTTTCTTTTTTTTTCAGTATTGGGATTAAACTCAGGACCCTGCACTTGCCAGTCAGCCATTTATTCTATTGAGCTATCTCCTGGCCCTAGAGGAAATTTCAAGGTAACACAGTTTAATTGGTTATGTGAGTACTTCTGCTTTAGCCAGATTTATAGTGACAATTAAGAACAAATAGTACAGCCAAAAGATGTGAAGGTTTGCAGTTTTAGCAGAAAAGAAGCACTTGAAAAGTTTGGGTCCATGAAGACTGTAGTTGTTTAAAAAATGAGATTTTAAAAAGAGTGCTTTGCATTAGGACAAATAATAGGAAGAATGGCTCACAGGCATCTCAGTACTTGGCCAGGCTATCACTTTCCTCTGGTGCGCAGGTGTAACTCTTTTTTTTTAAGTGTATTTAGTACAGGGTCTACAGAGTCTCACTACACAGATCAGACTCATAGTGATCCACCTGTGTTCAGCCTCCAAAGTGCTGGGATTATAGATGTATGCCACCACGCCCAGCCTCAGTTGCCCTCTCAGCGTGCCTGGGGGGTGGGGCTGGCATGGTAGGCAGGTGTAACTCTTAAGGGATGTTGCTTGAGGGTCTGACATTGCCTTTCTCATTCAGGGACACCTAGGGAAGGGTTTTCCTGAATTCAGCCATTGAGGCATTCAGACTGCTGCAGCCATGGTTCCAGGAGGCCTGGCTGCTGCCCAAACTGATGGTAGATTGTGGCGTTGGGTTTTCAGGAATGTGGAGTGCAAGAGTTATAGGATCATGAAGATTTCAGAAAAAGGCCAGGGAGTCTATTTGTGTACCCTCAATGGTGTTGTACGTGAAACTGTGAGTGAAATCAAAAGTTCAATGGAGACCCTAAGAAATCAGAAATACCAGAATCATGGAGCATCTGCAAATGAGAACTGTAGGCAGTGAAAAAGTCTAGCTCAAGAGAGAAACTGTAGATATGGTAACTGGTTAAGATCATAAGGATGGGTCTGGCCAAGGGCTTTGGAGCTAAAGTCTCACCACAACTTGCTAAACTTGAAGGTGTGGGTTATTTAAAGATAACTTTCTCATTTGCCCTGCTTGGTTTGAATCCTGCCTTTGTCCTATGCCTTGCTATTCTTTTATTCTTCTTTTTTGGGGGAAGTGAGAGAATGGGAATGTTTACTTTGAGCCGTTTTACCCTGGAAGTATTTGCCTTTCTTTTTGCTTTTCACAGGAACTCACAGCCCTGAGCCTCACAGAAGACTTTGAACTTGGCTGCAGTGCTGAAGCTGGCATTAAGACTTCAGCAACACTCAGAGGAGAACTAAATGCAGTTTTCATGAGGTAGATGAGAGCCTTTTGGAAGTCAGGACTGGAGAGCCTAGACTGTCCTCCAAGGGCTCTGCAGCGGTGAGACCTTGGGAAAGTTGCTGCACCACGGGCGTTGCACTCATCGATGGACTCATCCACTGAAGAATTGAGTGGCTAAATGTGTGGTAGTACTTAGCTGGAGGTGGTCGCTGAGGCTGGCTTGGAAGAGTATATTCTTGTACTCTGCTCTTCCCTTCTGGTTCTGCTTCCTGGCTTCCAAGAGGTGAGAAGCTTTCCTCTGTCATTCCCTTCAACTATGCGATTTCTGCCTTGGAGCCCGCTGATCATGGGGGCTATAAACCAAGGTAGGCTTTTTCTCCCTTATGTTGTGTGTATTATTTTGTTTTAATGATAGGAAAACTGATTACTACCATCAGGGTCCAATGGGGAATAGAATGAAGGAAGCTTTCTTTCATGTGTTAATTTCTTTTGGCAGGGTCATAAAATAAGTCATTTTAGGACTTACTGTATCTGGAACAGTGCAAATTTTCCTTTTCTGGAAAAGGATAATGTATATACACACACATATATACATAGATACATATGTCCTTAGAATCAGTTTTATGTTTTGAGAGCCAGATTAGAGATAGCATTTTAGTTTCTCTGTAATATATATATATATATATATATATATATATATATATATATTTACATTATTTAGTACAGGGCCTACAGAGTCTCACTATACAAATCGGACTCATAGGGATCCTCCTGTTTTCAGCCTCCCACGTGCTGGGATCACAGGCACGCACCACCACACCCAGTCTCAATCACCAGCTCATTGTGCAAGGGGATAGGAGTGGGGGGGAAGGCCAGGGCCAGCAGGGCACACTGGGAATTGAACCCAGGTCTCTGTGTCTGCCTAAGGAGGCACTTTGGTTCACTGAGCTATCTGGCCAGCCCTTCTCTATAATATCTAGATAAAAGATTAATCAAAATCACCTCAGGAACTTTGAAATAAGAATTCTCAGGTTCATTTACTGAATAAATATGTTAATTTTAATGTTTGTTTTATGCATTTGCAGTTTTATTAAGTCTCAAAGGGAGTTGTAATTTACACATCTGTTTAAAACTGTTGCTTTATTTCTTTTCTTTTTTTGAACCAGGGATTGAACTCAGGACCTTGCACTTGCCAGGCAAGCACTTGTGCCCCTGAGCTATCTCCCTGGCCTCTTAAACTGTTGCTTTATTTCTCTTTATACCATTTTTCTCCCTCTCCTTCAAAATAAGGGGTTATTCTATCTTCAGGTGGTCACAATACTGACTGTAAAATTTCTTTTCTTTGCTTAGCGCTTTTCATTATTTGTGACTTCTAATCAACATGTTCCATAGATAAATCTGAGAGAGAGAGAGAGAGAGAGCTGTGTCCATGAACTTTTGTCTGTCTGTCTATCTAATCTGACTTCTATTTTACCTACTTACCTATGCATCATTTTAATTAGTTTAATTTATTTGTATTTTCACAGTATGTTTGCTCATGTTTATTGAACACATGCTGTATTAGCATTGCTATAAAATACTTGAAACAAGCTAACTTTACATAGAAAAGAGGTATTTAGTTCAGTCTTGAAGTTTTAGAGACATAGTTCCTGTACTGGCTTGGCTCTGTCAAGTGCTCTCTTATGTATGGTACCACAAGTCAGGAGATCTCTTGAGCAGGAGAATACATATTGCCAACCAGATAGCCACAGCAGGACTGAGGGCCCACAGTCCCGCTCAGGGGTTTGCTCACAAGGTCTTACTTCTTCAGGGCGTTACCTTCCAACGTCATCAGACTGACACCAAGCTACCAACAAGTGAGGTGCCACATCCAAACCACAGTACCTGGCAGACATGAGGCATTGGTGATGGAGCTGTAAGTGCGGTAAATCTGTCACAATATTTGATTTCAAGTGATAGAACTCGCTAATCAAGGGTTCATATAAATATGTAATTCTAAATTATGGAAAATCCATAAAAGTGTAAGAATTTTTAATAGGAAACTTGGATCTGGGGCTTCTGGGGTCAATGGAAATTTGACTGGCAAAATAATTCTGAGCTAAAATCTGAAAGATGAATGCTAGGGCTGTTGAAGCTGGGCATGCATTTTAATTATTATCTTAATTAGACTATCAGAAGTGACATTTCTGTGTGAAAGCTGGTGACTCTCAAAAATTATATATTTTCTCCAATTTTAAAAGTTCATTCAAATTTAATATTAATCAACACACACAGATTACTTGCAAATATAACACAAAGACCTTTCTTATCCTGAGCTTTTAACTATTTCTAAAATTCTGGGGACTGGGGAGATAGCTCTGTGGAATAAGTGCTTGTCTAGTAAGTGTAAGGTCCTGAGTTTTGATCCCTAGTACCACCAAAAAAAAAAAAAGTTTCTAAAATTCTGTCCAAATAACTGCAGAATACTTTATGAGAGCTTATTTAAATAAGGATGTTCTCATGTCAGAGCACATAATAAGTAAAGTCTGGGAATGATCATTGGTGTCTTAGCTTGGACTGGTAGTGGTCCTCCTGTTTCCAGCCTCCCCAGCACTGGGAGTACAGGTGTGTACCACCATGCCCAGACTCAGTGTGCCTGAGGCAGGGCTGGCTTGGCATGTTGTTCCGGGGATTGAACCTCAGTCACTGCACTTGTTTAAGTAGGCACTTAGTCTGCTGAGCTATCTCTTTAGCCCTTTTTGTTCTTTTATACATTTTTTTTTTGATGGTATCAGGGATTGAACTCAGGACCTTGTGCTTTCTAGGCAAGTACTTATTCTATGGAGCTATTTCCTCAGTCCATACTTTTCATTTTTTAAAATTTATTTTAAACAGTATACTAATTGCTATGACATTAGAAACAGTACTCATTTAGAAGGACAATATGAGAATTATTCAACTGTGGTTTTTGTGTTGCACTTTGCTATCTTTGATGTAGTCACTCATTAACCGATACTTTAAAAAAAA
>PVKN010008391.1:0-25226 GCA_004027915.1 Capromys pilorides
TGAGAGAGAGGGAGAGGGAGGGGAAGGGGGAAGGGGAGGGAGAGAAGGAAGGAAGGAGGGAGAGAGAGGGAGAGGGAGAGAATAAATTTAACTGTTCCTTGGAAGCTGTATCTGGTGTAGGCTTCCTCCTGCAGCCTGCATGGCAGACAAGCAGTTGAGCCATGAGATACGACAGAGCAGCCAGAACATCCTTTCTTCAGGAGCTGGCCCTGTGATGTCGGCACTGACAAACACAGCCTCAAACCTTATTGCTTGTTCAAGTCCACCGTGTACTGCTGCTACAATGACAAGTAGGTTCCAACATGAATTCTGATGGGGATGTTTAGAACACATGCAGAAAACCTGGTCAATTAGAACATGCAGTGGAGCAACAGTGTCCAGAGTGGGAATCTGGGCCAAGTGTACAAGGGTGGGGAGGGTGAGTCAGCCTCTGGGTCAGCTCTATCTGCAGGTGACACCCGGGTTCACAGCATGACAGTCATGGAGAACAGGCATGGACTCAGTACAGACAGCCCACCTCTGCCCGGTTCACACCTCTGCCTGGGCACTCCACCAGTCTACAGCATGGGAGATTTTGTGGTACAGGGTGGATACAGAACTGTCAGGCGATGCCAGGGGATTTTTAGCCAGATCATGACCAAGATGTGGACCAGAATGCCAAGGCTACATGGCAACTAGAGATAGCACTGTCTGTGGGAAAGCATGGCCAGGGAAGCGAACTGTACTGCACAGAGCGCATGCAGAGGAAACAGGTGGGTCCTTGTTAACTCATATGGCTTTCATGACTGTGAGCATTTAAAGGAATTTGTTGGTATAATGATATACTACACTATAATAACCATCTTACCTGCAAATTTTTACAAGTGTCTGTACTATGCAGCCTCTATGGATTTAAAAAGATAACATGGAATGTGTACCTCTTCCCACGCAGAAAGGTGATAGGTACAATACTCTCGGTTATGAACATGTTTATGATGAAGTTGCTCAGGGTACCAAAGATGAAAAGTTGGGAAACAGCTGTGGTCATCAAACAACTCCCTTCTTTCTTTCTAAGTATTATCAGAGTCAAAGCAACTCTGAAGAGAGATGCTAGTCTTCAAAATGTCAAGATTTTTAGCTAGTCTACAAAGACAGGAAGAACTAAAATCAAATACAAATATATGTTGCCTGCAAAATAACAAAAGAAATTTAGGTCTTTCTGAGAAGACAAGACCCTGCCATACTTGGGAAACAGCTCACCTGCTCCTTTGGGAGTAACAGCTATGATGGACCCTGGAGGATGCCCACTGGGCCATCTGAGATGGCCACGGGCCAGGACACAAGCAGGTGACTGCACAGCGGCTGTGGGTTTTCATTCTCACACTGACCCCTCACACACCCAGCATACGCTGGGGAAACAGGACCCAAAGCACTGGCACAGGTACAGTTTCTTGACCTTGCCAGAGAATGGACTAGAAATTCAGGCTTAAGTCAAGCAGTGAAAGGCAGTGGACCTGCCCTCATGGCCCAGCGAGGTACGGGAAGGGTTTTATTTTATTTTTATGTGTTTGGTAGCAGTACCCCAGAGGCGTGGCCAGCGTGGCATGCAGGACTGGGGATGGAACTCTGGTCCTCCGTGTCCTTGCCAATGCAGGTGCTTATTCTACTGAGCTATCCTGCCAGACCCACGGGAAGGGTTTTAATCTCAGGAATGCAGGAGAGGCCTCCAGTTCCTATGGTCATAATGAAGAAGCACACACATGTGACACATGGAAGCCATTTTACAACCACGAGGAGAGACATGGAAAGAACTTAGGTCCTTGCTGGCATGGCTGGTCTTCTGAATCAACCAGCTCTAAAATCTCCTTTCCAGTTACTTTAAGTAATACGTTTTCTTAATACTTCAGGTATTTTGGGTTAGGCTTCTGCCAAGTGCAAGGCGAAAGAAAATATTCTGTTTGTAAAAAATGATCAAGAGTAAAGCTGGGTGTGGTGGAGCACACCTGTAATCCAGCACTTTGGAGGCTGAGGCAGGAGGATCACTGAAAGTTCAAGGACACCTGGGCTACACAGATTAAGGCCAGCCTAAAGAAATAAAACAAAACAGAACAACCAAGAGTAATATAGTCCATTACCTATAAAATACAAAAATCTGTTAAGCACAGTATTAGTTTTTTGGTACCAGGAATCGAACTCAGGACCTTGAGCTTGCTAGGCAGGCACTGTGTTACTGAGCTATCTCCCCTACTTCAAACAATATCTTTAAGGTTTTGTGTCATATCAAGTCAAAGTATAATTAAGAACTAATAAGTAGGCTGGATTTAGAGTGAGGAGAGTTCACTCAACAGAAATTTAATAACTGCTAGAGATTGGACTTGAAATGTTTCCCAAAGCCTCCTGGTCCCAGAGCAGTAATGCTCAGAGGCGGGGATGTTAGAAAGCAGTTAGACCACAAGGGCTCCGACTGCATGAATCTACTGAGGAGTCCACAATTTGAGATACTGTGATGGGAGCCCAGAAGACAAGGCTTAGTTGAAGAGAGCAGGGCCTTAGGGATGACCTTGGGGCCATGTCTTGTCCCCTCCTACACACACCTCCTGCTGCCATGAGGTGAGCAACTACTCTCTGCCATACATTCTCTACCACAATGCTCAGCCTCACTTCAGGTCTGGAAATAACAGAAACAATGGACCATGAATGGCGACCTCTGGGAACCTGAGCTAAAATGATTTGTCCTCCTCAGGTTGATTTCCTTAGGTATCTCACTACAGCAAAGGGAAGCTGACTAACAGTAACAACAAATCTAGGAGACAGAATGTCTAGTGGCCGGGCCACAGCTGCCTCTGAGGCTCAGGGTGTGGCCACTCCAGTAGTGTGTGGAAGAACCACGCACAGCCTGCTGTAGACTCTGTCACTTCCATGGGTGACTAGTGTCCACCTGATTATCACACCCTCTCCTCAGGCACAAGGTCACATTCAGTACTCGAGCCAGGCATGACAGCTTCAGAAGAGGCCCCTGCAACATGCCTTCGAAGTTTGTGCTCTGGCTTTACATTTGAATTCTCAGTAGGGACATTTGCTTTATTTATTTTCAAGCTCTGGGTGGATGTCTATGATTTCTTCAGTCCAGACAGGGCAATCTAGGGAAGAGGTATAATTATAATTGGATTTATACTCTACATAATGAAATGACTCCTATCACACAGAAAATACTATGCTGAGTGTGGTGCTGTGTGCCTGTAGTCCTAGTGCCTTGGGACACTGAGGCAGGCTTACAAATTTGAGCCCAATTTGGACAACTCAGTGACTCTGGGAGACTCTGTCTCAAAATGAAAAATAGTAACAAGGGCCTGGGGATAATCAGGGCAAAGACTCTGGGTTCAATCCCTGGTACTGAAAAAAAAAAAAAATGGGGGGGGTGCCCTAGTTATTATGGCTCTTTGTTTCATATTCTGTGACAGAGAGGCAAACATATCATCTCTCAGATGCAATCAGATCCAGCCTCTTTGAGCACTGGCTGAGGTTAGCTCTGTTCAGGACTCTTCAAAGGGCCAGGACCAAAGGTCACCCCAGCCAATCCTGGCTTCCAAGGGGTTTGCAGCTCACCTTGAAGGAAAGCTTTACTTTGATCACAGGCAAGAGCAGACTGCCCTGCAGCATATAACAAAGGGATCCAGGAACAGGGAACAAAGCACTCCGACTCTGGAAGTGACCCCATAAGATGGGTCAGGTGAGCACAGACACAGAGGGAATGTTACACATACTCTGCAAAGAATATTTCTAATTATGACAAATGAGAGAGATGCTGTGTTCTCAAGTCCCCAACTGCTTGTCTGCATGATTAAAAATTTATATTTGAGAAGAAAACAATAAACTTCCCTCTAAAATATGTCCTTTCATTCATAATTTATTAGCACTTTAGGATGTGTCCTTTCTTTAGCCCATCTAAATATTGTTCTTTCCTTCTTAAGACTTCCTAAATGCCAAAAGCAGAGCACACAAGAGAAATAGAAAGGATCAACAGACGAAGATGTGTTATTGTCACATAGGAACTTGCCATTCTGGATGGTGTGGCATTGTGCCCACCTGTAGCACAGCTCTAAGCTCTCCAGGTACAACACCCAGCATCATGCACTTATTCTTTGTGGCCAAAGCCCTTGTCAACATAAACTTACTTTGGATGGAGTGCTTGAAGTGAATTTCAAAGGAAGAAAATGTGCAGATATAGCATGTTTATTTTACTTGTGTCCTATTCTCTAGCATGATGATACCTTCAGATTTATCTCATTGTATCTATTGTTTAAGTAGCACTATCTTGTGTGTCATTTTTAAATGAATTAATTAATTTACTTTGAGACAGTCTCTCTATGCAGTACAGCTGGCCTCAAACTTGCTTATGCAGCCCAGGGTAGTCATGAGCTCACAGTAATCCTCCTGTCTCAGGCTCCCAAGTGCTGGGATTACGGGTGTGTGCCACCATGCTTGTATGTCATTTTAGATTTTATTCCATATTCACAGAAATGACACAAATGTCAAATACTCTTCTAAAGTACACAATGTAATCCACTGCTAAAATCAGACTGGCAAGGACAGCAATGACATTTGAAGTTGAGTGCTACAGTTTGACATGGTTTGTCCTCTCCGAGATCTACGCAGGATTTTGGTCCCAACATAACGCTAATAAGAGGTAGCAGGAACTTCACGAGGTGACAACTTGGTGCTTCAACACTGGCTTGATACTACTTCTGCAGGTGTGGATAATTCTCCATGAGTGAATTCTGGGTCTGCAGGATTGGGCTGTGGGTGGTAATAAAACCAGATTGCCCTTTACCTATGTCTCTTTCTCACATGCCCTTATGTCCCTTATCACACAATGCTTGGGAACTCCTAGACTCCAAGAACCCTGAATTAAAACAAATCTCACTTTCAAAAATTACTCAGTGTCAGGTATTCTGTTATAGCCACAGAAAATGGACAAAGTCAGACAAGGAGCACAGGACTCCATCAGTCAGATGCTGCTTGCAAATAATTTCAGTGGCAAATATTCTAGTCTAGTTATTGAGTAGGGAAAAATCTATTATAGCAGACTGACCAATCTCTGCAGGAGAGTTTATGGAGAAGAAACTCAAGAAACAACATTAACTTTTTTCTTACCCTAAAGAAATATTCAGAACAAGGATCACTGATACACTTGCATAAAATTATATATGATAAAGGATTCTGTAATTTTTTTTTTCAGGGTCAGGGATCAAACCTAAGGCCTCGTGCAAGCACTCTACCATCAAGTCACAACCCTGTTGTTGCATATTGCCTGGTGAAAGGGTCCTGGATAATTTCACACAAAGTGGTTTAAAGCATGAAATGCTTAAAACTAAAAGGCAAAAGGGCCGGCAAGATAGCTCAGCAGACTAAAGCTCCTGTTTAGGCAGAGCGCAGCAGCAGGGACTTGAGACTGGGCGTGGTGGTACACATCTGTAATCCCAGGGCTTGGGAGGCTGAAAACGAGAGAATCACTGTGAGTGCAATCAATCTGTAGTGAGATTCTGTAGACCCTGTACTGAATACATTAAAAAAAATTAAAAAGAAAAACCTAAAAGGCAAAAACTCAAGTATCTTTGGAAATATTTACATAAATTATGATTTTCCTGCAACACTCTAAGTTACTAGAAGTCCAGACCTCAAATTAAACTCTACGCAGTCCCCTTCTAGTCTAACTGGACCAAACTGCCTCTCTTTTGGCCCAGGGATCCCACTCACCCTAGGGAGCAGGCCTGCAGAAGTGGCCTAAGGGTAGCCCGAGGAGGCAGAGCACCACACCTGAAGAGCCGCATGGCAACTTGTTCTCTTTTATTTATGACCCAGGAAACTGGCACTGACTTAGCTTTCCTTTGCCTCTTCTAGAGTAAACAGTAACTTGAACTGTATTAAGAAGGCACCTTAAAAGGCTTAGCGATCAGCTGGACACAAGAGACGTGGGAGGAGGTGAGGGTGATCAGGCTATAACACCTGTCACACTGCTGACTGCCTGGGTTGATCTGACTGATCTAGCTGGTCAGGTGGGTGTCTGCTTCGTCCCTCAATGCTCCATGTGCATCCTTCCCAAAGCTGCATGCTCAGTCAAAAAAGAGGATGATCACTCCCAACAGAGGAGTCCATTCCTTGGTCAAAGATACAAGAGTAGCTGTACCTCCACTGTTAGAACCTCCAAACAAGCTCTCAAGAGGTAAGGAAGAGAGGGTCAATAGGTTCTGCCTTTCTCTCACTACAAATACAGACACTGGAAAAAGAGAAGACTGAGGAGAGGAGAGACACTACAGGGTTAGGGATGCCTGTGTTCAGATGCCTTAGGGCACTAAGGTAAAGTGCGGTTAGGGAGGGAGTTAAAAATAAGATTCTTAGTTTGAGAGAAAGGTAGAACTGGAAATGTAGGTTCAGGAGGCATCCCTATGGCAGAGGTAGCGTTACAGGTGTGGACTGCAATGCTTTACGGTTCAAATGGCTGTCACAGCAGTCGTGAACTTTGGTTTTTCCAAAGAAGCATATTTTCGAAGTTCTCTAGCAGGAGGCTACGACACAGTACTGGTCTAGCTACTCGGGTGCAGTCTCCACCTCCACCCCCAGGACCCAGGTGGTAGGCTGGAGGACTTAGGACAGAAATGTGAAGCACTGATACACAGTTCCCAGACCTTGGCTCACAAAGTGGTCACCTGTTTTCAGTGAATGAAAGAAAGAAAAACACAAACATGTACAAGCATAGACTCACTTGATCTAAAAAATATTTTTTTGATGCTGTACACTTCCTTTGTTGACACTGTTAACATGTCCTGTCACTTGTGACATCAAGGTGATGGCAGTTTAGGGATTCTTCTGACAAGTTATTTTATACTTCATTGGCAACAGGTGACTTTGCCCTATTTTCCTACCTGGGATATGCACCTCACTCTCAAGCCTAAATTTCTTCAAAAGTAACATTTATATTGCTAACCCCTTTGGATTAATTCCTTCAAGTGCCATCCCAAAGAAACATACATAGGGTGGCTGGAAGCAGAAGTGTGGTGTCTTATAGTTCTACAGCACAGAAGTCTGAAAGCGAGGCTGGGCAGGGTCAGGCTGTCTGAAGGTGTCTGTGAGGGGCCCTTGCTGTCTGTCACTTTCTACTGTTGAAGGCTGCAAGTCCTTCTCAGGCTTCTCAGCTGGTAGCTGTGTTTGTCTAATCTCAGCCTCCAGCATCACAACCCATTATCCCTGCATGTGTCTGCGCTTGAGTTTCCTTTATCTCATAAGAACACCAGTCATTGATTTAGGGCCTGCTCTAATCTAGTATGACCTCATCCAAGATAATTACATCTGCAAAGATCCTATTTCCAAAATACTGTCACATTCAAAGATACAGACAGGGGCTAGGACTTAAATATAATTTTTAGAGGACACAATTCAACCTTTCACATGCTATAAGGATAGTATGTATTTAACAGTTGGGTTTTTTTTTTTGTCCCAGGAATCAAACTTTCAACCTCACACTTACAAGGCAGGTGCTGTGCCACTGTACTACATCCCTGGCTAATAGTACATATTTAAAAGAAAATACTCCGATAACTTTCAAAGTTATATAGCAAATACCAAAATACTTGTTTTTTTTTTTTTTTTTTCCAAAACAAAGCATAAATGAAAATTCTGGGGTAAGCCATAAAAAAATGAGTACAAGATCAGGAATTGGAGGGCCGGCCAGATAGCTCTGCGGACTAAAGCACCTGCTTAGGCAGAGTGCAGCAGCCAGGGTTTGATTCTCTGGTGTGCTGTGCTGGAGTGTGTGCCGAGACAGCAATTGACACTGGGCATGGCAGTACGGCCTGTAATCCTGGTGCTTGGGAGGCTGAAAACAGGAGGATCACTAGGTGTCTGATCTATATAGTGAGACACTGTAAGCCCTATAGGCCTGTACTCAAATACATTTTTTAAAAAAAGATCAGCAATTGGTGTGGTCCTCTTCTGTTTCCCAAATCATTACCAACTGCATAAATTCTGCTATGTCGAAATTTGTCTTTGATGTTTTTCCCTCATTGTCAAATTTTCTCAGCTCTTTTTTTTTTTTTTTTTTTTTTTGGTCTTTTTGAGACAGGGTCTCTGCAGCTCAGACTGGCCTTGACCTTACTAAAGGCTGGTCTTGACCTCACAATTATCCTCCTGCCTCAGACTCCCCAGGTGTGTGCCACCACACCTGGCCTACTTCTTTGATTTCTAAAAGAATAACTTAGAGCCTTACTGTGTGTCATACCTGGTGTCAGGAGCTACTTCAGGATAGCTGGTGATCCCCCAGGCCTCAGGATACTAAGGTGGAACTCCTCAGGAGGCACAGGCAAGGTTGCCCTAACTGGTTGTGAGAACACTGGACTCTCAGGGGCATCTGGAGAACCTCATTTCAGGAGAGTGACATTCTGACCCAGGATTTCAATATGAAGACAATAGTATCTGTTTAACATTCTCATTTTGCATTATATTATAAAGTTTTCTGTATTATATGATTAAGTACTATTTCTAGGTGACTAGTGGCTTTAGAGCACAAGTATGAGGAGCACTGCCAGCCTGTGGATAATGGCACAGTGGACACGGCTGACCAGCAACACAAGGAAGGCACTGGCTGGAATTCTCCATCACATCTCGTCATACGAATCCAGGGTACAAAGAAGCCTCAGGTTAAATAAACAGTCCTTCAAAGCTAGGAGGAGAATGTCTAGAGGGAGGTATCTGTATTGTTTGGGGGAACAATGCTGTGCAAATATAGCCAATGATAAGTGAAGGTAACGGTTTAGGCCTTGTTTTTGGGTGACTTTTTAACTTCAGGTTGGAAACTTCAACAGCTATACCTACTCTTTTAACTATTTATGTATTTTTAGCTTTTAATTTTTAAAACTTTCTCTCCCGGAAGAAAGAATTAAGTTCTGATCATAAAAGTAAAAACATAGCTGGAAGATACCTGAGACAATGCTAACAGCCACATCCTTATGACCTAAGTTCCAACAGCTGGTCTATGAAGCTTAGAAGTTCAACTGACTGTGTATGGGGCAAGGTACTGATGCTAAGGCAATGCCATCTTACTGCACAAAGCCTTGTCCCCCGAGCTCCTCAGTTCTCTTATGCACACCCCCACCACCACCTCCATGCTCCTGGCCCATGAATGGAAAAGTCCAGGCTAAAGAGCAGGTCAGAGAGCCTGTCCTGCCAGTGACATGTGCCTCCATGGTTCTCTGTAGAACCAGGTCACATGGAGACTTAGGGGACACCTAGCACTCTAAATGTAGGGGTCTGAGAAGTCAGCAGCTTGAAGGTATGGGGTGCAGGTCCTTAGGCTTTCAGAGACAGACATTGTGCCTTAGTGTCACCAAGAGTCATGTTGTCATGGGAATCATGGTAAAGGGCCATGTATACTGTATACCCTGCATGACACCCTTCCCTGTTCCTGCTTCCCCAAAGTCTAAGCTTCTCCAAGCCCCTCAGTGGTCTCCTCACCCTCCACTGGCAGGGCATGGCAGGAGCCTCCTTTCTCACACACTTGCATGGACCGCATTCCTGTAGAACTCTTGCCTGTATTTTCAATTTTCATCTGTTAGAAAGACACCTGGAGTAGCACTCTATTCCTCATTGGACTATAAACTCCACAAGGCCAGGGAGGGGTCTGTGGTGTTTCTGCAGAGCTCAGAGCCTACCCAGTGCACTGGCTGTGACATGTAGGAGCACAGAGAACACACGCCCAGGCAGCAAGCAGCCAAGATGGCCTGAGCACCACATGCTGGACTGCAGCCTCTTTCAGGTAGTATCACACCCCAAATCCCAGTCTTTGTCTGAGGATACACATCTGAAAGATTGACTGGGGAGGGACCGGCAAAGGTCACTCAGCTCTGGTACCATCACACAGTGGGGAAATACAATAGATGCGTCGGGAAAGCCTTCATTTATCCAAACAAATACTTGTTCTGAACAGCCAGGTCTGGGTACTATAGAAAATAAAAATAAAGCAGGTTTCCTTCCAAGCTGCCTATGGTCATACATCAGAGATGTGTTTATAAATAGTCATAATGCAACCCAGAAAGGACTAAAATCAGTGCGAAAAAGAGCGAACACAAAGGTCTCCTAAGCATGAGATGGGCTCATCTATCATTAACTCATTGGGATCCCAGTACAATGAAAGGAATTTCAAACCAGGAGAAAACAAACAGGATAGATCCAAGATCACTCTGAAACAGTGGTGGCCCCAGCCTCATCCCTCTCCCGTGCCACCACAGCGACTGAGATCACATCTCCACATCTAGAATTGGCTTCCCTAACCTTTAGCTATTTAAACTAAACCCAGAAAGGAAAACAACACCAGGACACAAATGCCAGGCAACAGCAGGAAGAAACTTGAAGAAGCGGGTCACGACAGCGTGGGGCAGGGTCAGGCGGGCGACCACCGAGTACTGACATCCTAGAGATTCAGACACCTCTGTATAAAAGACCAGCCCACACCCCTGACGCCCTCAGATCCCCACATCCAGGCACCCACATCCCCGACTACCTGCAGTTGATCACGTCCCTGACGCCCGGAGATCTCGGTCCTGATATCCCGAGATCGCGACACCCTCAAGGCCCCCACACTGAATTTCCAAGACCCGACCGACCCCGACCCACATCCTGGAGAACACTCGATGCCCCAGACCCTACGGCCCAGCCTGGCTCGACTCAACCCCTCGCTCGCCCGCCAGCCCTACCGTAGGTCTCCGACATGGCCGTCTGCGACATCCTGCCGCCTCTGCGGATCTGTTCCGTCCGGTGGAAGCCCGCGGCGGGACCCAGCAGCCGGTCGGGCGCAGACCCAATGCGAGCGCCGGGCCACGGGCTGCGGCCCAGCGGGACTCGGCTGCGCGCACGCGCAGAAAGGGGGCGGGGACGGTCGGGAGGGGCGGGGTCGCCGAGCCCGGGTCAGCGACCTCTGCGCTCGGCCCGCGAGGGGGCTGCGGCCGCGCGGCCCCTGGAGACTGGGAGGACCCGGGAGGCCGGCGACTCCTTCGGGACCGTCCCTCTGCCGGACTGACGCGGTCAGCCTCGGCGGACCCCAGCCGGGGCCAGCTGCCCGCGGGCCTTTATCACCGCCGCCGGGGCAGCCCGCTTCCTGCATCCCCGAGCTCAGACCGCAGCCGGTGGCCAGGGGAGTCCTCACGCTACAGGCAGTGGGAGCTGCTGACCTGGAAGCAGCGCCTGGCCGAGGGGCCGAGGTGCCGAGGGGCCGAGGTCCGGAGTCTGGATGCTTTGGTTCTAGGAACCAGGCAGTACAAAATCTGCTTCCTGTGGAAACACAGAGGTAAACATTTATTGGAAATTGAGTTTTGGTTGAGAGCTTGGACCATCTGGGCGTGACCAGGGCCACATCGCGTTTCCTAAGACTCGACCTGAACAGCGTCCTAAAATCATGAGGCCTCGGGCCTGGGCTGTGTGGAGAAGACCGGTGCTTGCTGCTCCCTCTAGTCCGTTAGGCTCCACCCACAGAAACTGCTTCAGATTTTCCAGTGCCCAAGGCCCTTGGCTCCAAATTTCACACTACCTTTTAATCCTTATAGAAAACAAATGTTTTTGGTTTTAAGTCACAGAGAAGGACCTGTGTGAAAATGTGAGAGCTGTAATTTCCTAGTTATTTTGTATACAACTATCTCTGCGATGCAGACATTTTGTTGCTTTCCGGTGGGACTTTCTGTGCTCAGCTTGATTTAGGCCCCAATGCACCAGAGTACTTCCCACGCAAGAGTCTCAAAAGTGACACAATGGTAGGCAGTAGAAAGAAGACACTGCCACCTGAAGACCTGTGATCGGTGGCCTTTGGATCTCATGTTCCTTCCTGCTACAGGCTCCTGTGGACCAGGAAGAATCCCTGGGTGGGCATAGTTCGTTATTGACAGAAACTGGACCTGGAGCTCCCTGGAACCTATAGGAGAGGTAGAAGCTGACAATTTGTCATTTCGAAGTTGTAAGTCAGGTCCTGTTTGGGGAGAAATGAAGATTGAAAGAGGTCTTTCAGAAAGACTTCGTTTTCAAAACAAAACAAACAAAAACCAACCCAGAGAGATCTTCTAGTTCACAAAGATGAAGTCATCTTCATGCCTAGAATAGGTAATGCATGTGAGGAGGCATCTGAGGGAGTCAGACTTCTTGGATGTGAAAGAGCCTGCAATTCAGTAACTGGAGTCTGTAAAGAAATGCATTTCTCCTAGATATTCTTGGAGATGCTGCTGCTGATGAAGAAAATACATTGTAAAATTAACTTCATCTTTCTCTTCTGAGGATAGTTGTGGCAGAGTGAAAACAGATATTCCAAAGCATAGGATTGTTGGAAGTTTGTCTAAGGTAAATGAAGGGTAACAGAAGCCATAAGGGGCCCTGGAGGCTAAGCTGCCTGCTGAGAACAACACTGTTAATTCTAGGTTTCCATTTGAATTGGGCAAAAAAACCTACAGCTGATTTATATGACTTATGTCTGGCACTTGGGGAGTCAGAAGTGCCTGGCAGTTGCTAGAAGGAAACAGTTATGGGGACTTCACAATGTGAGCTCAGTGGGCCCTTAGGTAGTGGGGTCTGTAACAAGAACCCCTGTCTTCAAGTTAGAAGAGACCTCAAAGGCTGCCACTTTGCCTTCTGCTGCCAAACAATACCATGTGAGGGACTATTCAGTGAGGAAAGGTTGGGTGAGCTACAGGAATGGTGCTGTCCTAGCACACTTGTGACTAACACATTTCATTAGTCTTCCTGCTTCTCTGGGCAGGGAGGTGTGGCTTACCATGGGCCTCAGGAAACCGGACTGGACAGGCTTATTTGAACACATCTCCCAGGACTTCTCAGGCAGGTGGTACTTTAGTGGGAGAAAGATCCCTTAGGAACTGAGGAATTGCTATACTACATTTCATGGTGGAGTAAGTCAGAGGCCACAGCCTATTTCAAAACGAACAGGAACAATGACAATGCATCCCAAAGGAAAGAAGTGAATGTATGAGTAAAGCCATTCATCAATCCCTTGTTGAGGCCCAGACCTGCCCTGTTCTTCTGTTCTGCCCTGATCTGCTCTGCCCTCTCTTCCTTCCTTCCTTTTTTTTAGTGCAGTATTAGGGTTTAAACCCAAGACCTTTACACTGAGTCACACACCCTCTCGGCCCCTTTTCTGTTATTTTGAGACAGGGTCTCACTGAGTTGTTATATTGCTCAGCCCAGGCTCAAACTTTGAATCCTCTTGCCTCAGTCTCCATAGTGCTGGGATTGCAGGCATGCGCCACCCTGCCCAAATGTTGCTAATTTTTTGTTGGATTCCAGATATGGAGAAATATACTATGAGATGTATGTAATACATTTGAATTTTGTTCTAAAATGCAGGTCTGGTGTGGTGGTGCACACCTGTAATCTCAGCACTTGGAAGGCTGAGGCAGGAAGATCCATTATGAGTCTGAGACCAGCCTGGGCTACAAAGTAAACTCAAGGCCAGTCTGAACTGCATAATGAGATCCTGTCTTGAAAAGTCAAAGCAAACAAGCAAACAAATAAAATGTAGAGAAGTTACTTAGAAGGCACTTAATGCTCTTAGGTATTGTTTTTAAGCTTTTCTTGGTGGAATATAAGCAGCTTGCACCTTAGCTACAATGTTTTTCAATTATGAGGTAGTTTGCAATGAATAAAGGGATTAGGAGCTCTTTTTCTGGGCGGCAGTTGGCTCATACTAAGTCTTTGCTCTACCACTTAGCTGCATTCCCAATGCTTTCTTTTTTATTTTTCGAGTTGGGCTATATGTTGTTAAGACTGGCCTTGGGCTCCTGGGCTCAAGTGATCCTCCTGCCTCAGCCTCTTGAGTAGCCGTGACAACTGCTGTTATTGCCTTCCTCTAAAGAGATCAGGAACTCTAAGCCAGTGGTGGCCAACCTATGACACACATACAGCAGCAGGCTGTTTGTATCATTGAAACCTCTAAAAGGCTCACTATCTTAGTGTTATGGTTTGTGTCTAGTTGTTTCCCCAAAGCCTCATGCATTCATAGGGTGGGCTTCTAGACTTTGTGATTAATTCATGCTCCAGTGCTGGGACTGTGGGTGTGAGAGCTACACCCAGCCTGGGGAGGATAGCCTGAGTACAACATAAGGGAGACAGACCTGCTCTCTGTAGCCATTGTTGCCACTGCTCCTCCCTTTTGCCTTTGCTCTTTGCTGTTTTCCACTGCCATGAACTGCTGCCCTCTGCCATGTGCCAATCTGCCTTGGAGCCAGCTGTGTATGGACCAAAACCTCCACTAACTGTGAGCTAAATAAATCTTTCCTTCCTTAAGTGAAAAGTAACTGAGACACTTAGTTACTTTTTTCTTGTTGCTGAGACAAAATACTCAACACCCAAAGCTAAAGGGGGAAAGGTTTATTTAGCTCACAGTTTATAGAGGTTTTAGTCCATAATTGGCTGGATCTAAGTCAGGGTGTCTTGGCAGAGGGGCGTTACAGAGGAGACATAGTTTGTGGTGACAGAAGATAGCAAAAGTGAGCAAGGGCATGGGAGACAAGCCTCTTTCTGTCCCTTATGTTGTATCCAGTCTACCAGGATTAGGGCAGTTCCAATCCAATCAGTGGACTGATCCAGCAGTCACCCATTTTTAATCCTAGCACCCTAAATCCCAGCATTGCATCACAAATCAGTCACACACTCTAGATTCACCCACTTCTGAAAAAACCCTATGACCATGTGAGGCTTTGGGGGGACTTCTAGACATAAACCGTAACACTCACCATCACTGCTGCCAGCCCTGTATGCATGTGGAATCACGATTCCTGTCTGGTCTTCATAGTGCTTATCCACCTGGCCCTGGTGGGTTCCTGCGCTTGCACTATTGGGTTAGGGAGAGGGCTCTGAAGTCCTTTTCACTTTCTCTGCAACTCCCTGACTTCCCTGTCTCCCAGCCCAGAGTCCTGTCCCTTGTTGACTGACCCATGAGCTTCATCAGTGGCTCTCTTAGCTATAGTCACTTGCTCATTCTCATTGGATTCATTCAGTCTCAGTGTTTCCACTGCCACCATGGTGGTTCTTCAGTTTATCTGTTTCCTTGAGTTCTGATTTCTGTACACAGCTGCTCTTCTGGGATGCCACATGGGCTTCTGAGCAGGGGCAGAAACCAAATGCCCACTATGTGCCTTCCACAGCTTGCTCTCTGGTCCTTTGGATCCTTTTGGCTGCAGCTCAGAACAGGATCACAGGAGCCAGCACTTGTGCCGTGGGCTCAGCTTGGCCTCCACCTCTCCTGCTGGTCCTCCTGCTTTTGCACACCTGCAGTCTGTTCTCAGCAGAGGCACTAGGCTATTGGGCCAACTGAAGGAGGGAGGGAGAGAGAGAGGGGGGGGGAGAGAGAGAGAGAGAGAGAGAGAGAGAGAGAGAGAGAGAGAGAGAGAGAGAAAAGAACAGTTCTCCATTAAAGCAGCCAGAGTTGAGGGATAGTGGAAGGGACCATAAGTCTTGCAGAGCCACACTGTCCACAGCAGAGGCCCTGGTCCCCAATATGACTTTTCCCTGTCGCCTCCTCCTCTGTTCTTGGCTTTGCTCACAGCCTCTTGGCCATGCCTTGACGCAAGTTCCTTTCCCTCCCTGGCACGCTCACATCCCAAGTGTCCACAAAACCCCTGCAGCCTCTGTTTTTGGCTCGTGTAGTCCTCGATGGAAAGTGTCCCTGTTCTGTATTGAATAGCACCCTCCCCACTTCCTGGCATTTCGTATGGCTGCTGATTTACTCTGCCTCTCTCATAGCACTTCACTTGACAGACATAGACAGCATTTGCATTTGGAGGAGGAAGACAAGGACATTACAGATGCTTTGTATGTTCTGACCAGTGTCACCCTGAGAGTCCCCGTCTGCCTGCATCTTCCCCGTGTTGTTACCACAGGTCTGGTAAGGGTAGCACGACGTCCTCCAGAAACCAGGGCAGGGATTTCCCAGTGTGTCCCTTGCCTCTGTGCTCATGCTTTCACATGCCTTCATGTGCTATAGCAGCTCCCGGTGGACCAGATAGCAGCCGGTGCCATCTTGTTTGCCAGATTGGAAAAATGCACTTTTAATGGAGACAAGCAACCTAACAGCTGGAGCCTCTTGTGTTTATTGATGTCCCTGAGACAGAGAGAGAGAGAGAGAGAGAGAGAGAGAGAGAGAGAGAGAGAGAGGAGAAGAGAGGAGAAGAGAGGAGAGTGCTATCGACAGATAAGCTTGGGTCAGCATTAGCAGAATTTGTATTGTTTTTGAACCTGTGCAACTTGCTGCCAGGCTGCAGTCGGTCACACAGCCCCTGGAGGTGACTGCAGCTTGCTGCCCCCCGTGCTGTTTGGCTGAACTTAGTCTGGGAGGCCCACGTGGCAGCGGAGCTCGGTGAGTCAGATGTTGCACACAGCCAGCTCCTGCTGAGGCTGAGACATTTGCTGTGTCTCTTGGCTCTCAGCTCTTGATGCCTGGCTGGTATCTTCTCACCTCCCTGCCCTCATCTCCACATGGCATCTCTTCCTCCTGTGTCCGAGGACATGAATCGTGTTGCATGTGGGTGCAGGACTTGATCCAATGACTTTGTGTTAGTTAATTACATCTGAAAAACCCAATTTCCAAATAATGCTGCATTCTGAGGTGCTGAGACTCTGACATATGAATGGAATGGGGAGGGTCACACTTGTACTCCTAAGGCTTTGGATCACTGATGTGTCTCACAAAACACAGAACAATGATACCTGACATTGATGCAAGCTCTACTGTCCCCTCAGAAGTGAGCTGAAGACTCCTACACATCTCACAATGGGCCTGTGGCATCCCTGGGAGCTGGTGGAACATGAAAGTTCATGGATCCCATCTGCACACCTGGGCCAGGAATCCACAGCATCTAATGAGCACAGAGAGTCCCCACACCTGGCCAACCTGCTGTTGTTGGGAAGTGACTTATTTTCTTAGAATCTTTTTTTTTTTTTTAATGTATTTGGTACAGGGTCTACTATGCAGCTTGGACTCAGAGTGATCTTCCTGTGTCAGCCTCCCCAGCACTGGGATTGCAACTGGGTGCCACCATGCCTGGTCTTGGTGGCCAGCTCCGCATGACTGGGAGCAGAGCCAACATGTATGTGGTGCTTAGGATCAAACCCCAGTCTCTGTGCTTGCCTAAGGAAACACTTAGTGCTCTGAGCTGTCTTGGTGGCCTAAGAGAAGTGGTTTTGACATGGCAAGAGACTTTCCATTTTGTTTTTAACTCCATTTTAGAAGTCACTTAGGGCCGGCAAGATGGTTCAGTGGTCTAAAGCGCCTGCGTAGGAGGGCTCAGGCAACTGCGGGGACTGCGGTTCGATCCCTGGCACTGCATGCTGCGCCGGCGCCACCACCAGGGCAGGCTGAGCCAGCCACAAAATAAATAAATAAAGAAACAAACACAACAAGCAAACAAATAAATAAATAAATAAAGTTAAAAAAAAAAAAAAAAGAAGTCACTTAGACTTTAGGTGAATTCACTCCTCATCCCCTTCCCTCTTAGTTAACCATAAAACCCAGAGAGGAGAACAAATTGCTAACCTAAGGAGCAAACAGTTAAAACGAATTGTAAGTAAGGTAAAATTTAACCACACCAACAAACCCTGGGAAATGTAAACCTTGTGACATTTTTGTAAAATTCCAAAATAAGGAAATGTGGTTACCATGGTTACTTGTAAAGGTATAAAAGTCCATTACAAAGTTTTCCAGTGGAGATTCCCTGATTTTGCATACGGTTGTCCTGCTGGCCATAAAAGCCTTTTTTCTTTGCATTCTTGATCTCCTTCATGTTTATCTTGCTGAATTTTGCCGCAAAGAGCCAAAGTCCGGCTGCTTGTGGAGAATGGATGGAAAGAGGCTGAGGCTCAGTGGAGTGTCACATGTGTTGGGGATGTCTGTACATCTGCTGGAGGAGGGCCTGCGTGGGGTGCATCTGTGGAACCCTACTCAGAAGTGGGTTAGAAATTTCAAGCTCCATATGTGTATATGGTGGATATGTCCTGTCCCCTTCCCCCAGAGAAGGCATTCATACACTCCTGGGGTAGCGAGAGCATTTTGTGCATGGAGGATGTGACCGGGAATCAGCAGGCGGGATTGCTGGTAGGAAAGATCCTGTGGCTGTGCGCCGCCCTCCCTGTCCTCCCATTTGCGTCCTTTGCTGCTCAGGGAGTCATGGTTTAGGACTTTTCCATGATCCCCTCTGAGATGGAGGATTTCCTATGTACAATCTACCCAGCATCTTTCTTCTTTCCACTCCCTGCCTATTTAGGGACAGTTCAAGTCTGGCCAGAGAACAGTTTAGAGACCAAACTTTGAGGCCAAGGACCTGGTCTTTATTCCTTGTTTTTTCTCCTTGTGTGCTTTGCACAGGGCCAGGTATGCCTTCATTTTTTTTTTTTTGGTGGTGGTACTAGGGATTGAACTCAGGACCTTGTGCTTGCCAGGCAGGTGCTTATGCTGCTGAGTCATATTCTCATGGACCAGGTATGTCTTATGCCATAAATATTTGTGGACTGAGTGAAAACACTAGTGTTGTACCAGTCATAAGAGTACATAGAGGAGGGCCGGCAAGATGGTTCAGTGGTCTAAAGCGCCTGCTTAGGAGGGCTCAGGCGACTGCGGGGACTGCAGTTCGATCCCCAGCACCACATGCTGCGCCAGCGCCACCACCAGGGCGGGCTGAGCCAGCCACAAAATGAATAAATAAAGGAACAAACAAACACAACAAGCAAACAAATAAATAAATAAATAAATAAATAAAATTTTTTAAAAAAATAAAAAAAAAAAGAGTACATAGAGGAGACTGTGGACCTATACCTTTCACACATGTGAATCTTCCCTCATGAGCCCATGGTCTGTGTGAAAGCCAACCCTCTGAATCCCAAGGAGCAGAGTCCTCCTCAGGTTAGGGGGCAGTGAGTGTGGGGCTGTAGGGTAATTTTCTAGCCCTTGCTGAAGGGATTGAGAGAATGACACATTGTCTGAGTAAGGAAGGAGGGGCCACTTTTGACTTTCAGAGGACTGGAAATTTGGTTTGTGGGAGAAGAGGCTTTAGGACTCAGGGGTTCTTTGGGACCTGATACACAGTGGAGCTTAGGACCTGACTCTGAGGGGAAGGAAAGGGAGGGGCAGGATCAGTGGAAAGAACAGCTCCGTGGGGACTCCCTCCCCTGCAGCCAGGGATGGGGTGGAGTGGATCCAGCTGGGATGGGCCAGCTGCCCACGCTCACTCCTGGACACATGGTCTGTCTTGAATCTCAGCTCAGTGCAGAGCTCTCAGCTCTTGGCTTCCTTGGCATTCACTGGCTGCTCTGCCCACAGCTCAGTGCAACCTATGGGAAATGTGGGTTTTAAGCTGCTCAGAAATCTGTGGTGAAGACACCAAGAAGTGATCGAATTTCTCTGAATTGTCAAATTTGAGAATCCTGATTTCACAAATGAAGCTAAGAAACATTCTTTTAAAAAATTTATTATTATTATTATTATTATTATTATTATTATTATTATTTACAGTAGTTAATACATTTCATGTTGTTGTCTTTGTCATAGTTGTCCAGAGTGTAAGATGCAGACATGATTTCTTGTCTAAACAGCATTAGTACAGATCTTTCTTTTCATTGTACAAAGAGAAAATAGCTGTATATTTAGTCCAATAATCCAGAACAGTAGTGGATTATCAGCTCGTCTGGTGTTATCAAGGGCTGTTGACTTAACCCCTTTACAACTCAGAATATTAATATGGCTTTCCTTTTTATACCTTGTGGTTAGACTTTTCTGCTGGATGGTTAAGACCAAGATAAAGCAAGACCTATGTTACCAAAAAATGTGACCTTTGTATCTGGCAAGGTCAGTCATGTCCCCTCAGGGTTTACTCTGGAACCATGTACTGTGGTTTGCAGAACTTTTGTCAGTGTCAGCCACCTGGATGAGTCATGGCCATTGCTTGACCGTTTTGCTCCCTGGAAGCCTTGTTTTCTCTCTAGGTGACTCTCCTTAGGCACACTGTACATCATCGATCGCTTTCCTCTGCGGCCTCATCATCTCATTGAACAGGAAATTCGGGACTCCACTGAGTTATATGTTGTTACAGTACAGGTTCTTTTATGTCCTGAGTTCTTGCTAAGAAACATTCTTAAAGAAATGGAACACTGTTTTGAAGTTATTCTCTGATCTCCTGGTGCCCTCTGGTGGAATTACTGAGGTACTGCTCCTGAGGTTTGCTCCAAGCTGTGCTTTGGGGAGAATTGAGCTCCTGCAGAGATCTGGCAATTCATACTGTCTGTCCACTGACGCTCCATGTCTTGCCTGCGGAGAGTGAATGTGACTTGTGAAAGTATTGGGGGTTGAGCTGTGTTCCCCCAAAAGATGTGACCTCATCTGGAGTGTAGGTTTTAACAGATATAATAAGGTGTTGATGCAGTCTTAGTAAGACTTGTGTCCTAGTGAGACACACAGGGCAGGAATGGCATGGGATGGCCCAGGCACTGTAGCGGAGGTGCCCACATGCCCAGCAGGGTGAAGGGCCCCAGCAGCTAAGGAGCCCAAAGAGGGCCTGGAAGATGGTCCTTCTCGGCCTCGCGAGGAAGCAGCCCTGCCACGCTTCATGACCAGGCCTAGGGATGACATTTCTATTGTTTATGCCACCTGCCCCAGCAGATGACACGATCAAGTCTACATTTTGAATGGGAACCCACTTGAGTCATAATTGCCACATGATATCCACGTGACCTTGGACAGGTCATTTCAATTTCTCTGAGCCCCAGTTTCCCAGGCTGCAAAGTGGAGGAATAAACAAGTGACTGTCCTGCTGCAGGGATCCTGTGAAGATAGAATGTGGCTTGTGAATGACAAGGTGCTGTACAGCATTGCATGAGGGACAGGTGCAATGGTGTGATGAATATGTGAACCTGAAACTAAAGCTCAAAGCCCCCCCATCCCATCTTCCTCTGTCTTGGTTTATATCACTGAGCAGCAATCCATGAGGGACTTCAGGTACCTGGTGCTCCCACAATGGCTGCTCTAGGAGCCCTGGCCCAGGATCCCTTAGAGGGCAGGATGTTGGCTAGGCTGTGTCATCTGAAGCCATTGAAGATGCTCCCTTTGGGGACTGTTGAGTGTTGTTACAAGGTGGCAGATGTTATCCTCAGAGGAGCTGACGAGGGTGAGAGAGTTGGCGAGTCCATAAGCCTGTGTGAGTTCATCTCTGGACTCTTCTGTCACTTTGTCCTTCTGTTCATGGGCAGTCACCATGTCCTCCCCTCATTGTGGGGGAAAGCACGCCACACTTCTTCAGGGTCTAAGCACAGTCTAAGGCCACCCCCAGGGCCAGGTCCAGTCACCCTCCTGGCTGTGCCAGTTGCCCATTTGCTCTTCCTTCTCCATGTCACATTTTGGGCCAGCTGACTTTGAAGGGAACCAGAAGCTTCCAAGGTCCTCCAGGCCCAGGACCCCTGTGTCCCCCCATGACACCCTCTGTCACCTGTAGCTCCCTGACCTGGTATGTTGAGTAGTGTACATTGGGACACAGGCCATTAGCTCCCAGGTGATTATGTGGCATATTTACAAATGGGAGACACAGGGAATTGCTCCAGGAAGTAGCTCTAACTAGAGAGGATGATAGGGGATGGGATGAGAACTGATCTGCAAGAGGCATAGGGACAAGAAGGGGACCGCTTTGCAAACTGGCAAACTATACTCAAGTTCTCTCCTGCTGCCTTTTTCTCTTTGTCCAAGTGTGATGGGTTTATTATACTGTGATGAAAAATAAAGATTCCACTATAGCACAGAGACCAATATATTAAAAGGTCATGAAAAAGTGACATAGAACATGCTTGATGCCATAGGAGGTTGACTCATTTCCTATAACATGCGCTATTTTGAATCGAAAAATGGTTCCAGGCTTTGAACCTTCCTTAGAATGGGCTTCAATCTCTAGACTTAATGTGAGGAGGACTGCTATTTTCTGAAAGAATAAAACACTCATACTCTTGGAATTTCATAGAATTTTAAGATTGAAGCACACTGGCTTTATTTATCTTCACTTCCAGGGGTAAATCTGATGATTTACTCAAAATCGCATTAAGCTTCCAGTTCAAATCCCAACACAACCTTGTGAACTCCTGCATTGACGTTCTTTCCATTGATTAATGCTGACAGGGTTGGGGAGATAGCTCAGAGGCACAAGCACCTACCTGGCAAGCATAAGGTCCTGAGTTCAATCCCTGGTTCTATTAAAAAAAAAAAAATGTTGACTTCTGGTGGAAGGGTCTGAGTATAACTGAGTTCTATCAACTTGGGATTTACTTTAGCAGATATAGAGGTTCTAAAATCTAGTTTGTATTTAGCAGTGATGTCAGAAGGGGTGTTGTTTCTGCTAGTGTTCCATGTATGGCTTATTGACATTTCAATCTTCTTAACTTTCCAGTAGACAGGACTAACCTCCAAATTCAGTGACATCCAATAGGTAAGTATACATCTGCAAGTCTGCAGTCTCCTAACCCAGGGCAAAGTCATTCTGAGACAGTTTGGATCGGGCTGTGTCAAAGCTGTGTCATTTCATAGCCAGCAATGCAACATTCAATGGCCAACACTGGCCAGCCATAAATGAGGGGACCCCAAAAATCTGTATCAACATTTCTGCCATAATTGAAACAATGCTGTTTATAGGAGGCCTTCAACTTCTCTTCTTTTTTTGTGTTTGGTACAAACATGGAGTCAAGAGCCAGTTTCAATCCTTCTGCCAATGTATCCTCCAAAGAGATTTCTGTGCCAGGAGCATTGTCTGTCTTTTGATCTTGCTTTAGCCTCCATTTTTGGGTGGTGTTAAGGCCCTAGTTACATGTATTTGGTGTCTAGGTTGCCTGACACTTTCCCTGTTTCAATATAAGCATGTCTTGGAGTAGAAATTTCCATTCCATGGAAAGACTTGGTTTTCAGGTCTATTTGACCAGGCCAAGCCCACACCCCTTGCTGAAGACATCCTTAGCAGCCTTCCCTGGGTCACAGTATGGCAGTGTGTTACATACATGTCTGATCCAAGGGCCTGTCCCTCTCTGTGTCCTGCACACCAGTGATGTCCATGCCTGTGTGGCCTTGTTCACCCCAAACATGTCTGCCACCCTTTTCTTTTTGTATTTCTCTGTGTGTCTGTGTGTCTGTCTGTCTGTCTGTCTGTCTTCCTATCTCTCTGTCTTGTTTTCTGCCTCCCACATCTTTGCAGCTGAGCTGGTACGTTGCTTTCTCTTCTGCTGCTCAGCAGCTCTCTCCCTCTTTTCCTCCTAACTCACACCCTGAGGTGATGTTTAGCAGATCCCTGGACAGCTCCTAGTTCTATTTAAATAAACAAAGCCTGGGTACCTCTGCATAATGCTGATAGACTTCAGGTGACACAAAAAATGTATTCTAAACTCTGCAGAACAGAAAGTTTTTCTTAAAACTTCTTGTTGCTGAAGGCAATATTTATTTATTGCCAAGAATTTGGATGTTTACAGTACACAACGGAGGAAATTGTGATTGTGTTCCTCCAGGCCAGGGCCGGATGAGGCTAACACTGGACGTGGGCCCTGCACTTTCTGCACACGCATGCACACTGATCACTGCTGGCACACGTGCATGCGTTCTTAAATAATGTGTCTCTTTCCTGTTAACATTCATAGTGGACATTTTTCAAGTGAATTTTTTTCTACAATATATTTCAAACTACTACATATTTAAAATGTCTACTACATCAGTGTCAGACTTTATTTGGACTACTTTGATTTTGTTGTTGTTGATTTATATTTTAGTGGTCCAGGGATTGACCCATGGCCTTTACACTGAGCTACATCATACCCCTTTTTAAAATTTTGAGTCAGTTTCCCTAAATTGCTAAGTTGCCCAGGCTGGGGTGAGACTTTTGATCTTCTTGCTTTAGCTTCCCAGAGTAATGGGATTACATGTGTGCACTGTCATGACAGACTCCTTTTATTGGACCTTTAATATATTAAAACAAAACTTTTCATTTTCAATATCATGGTCCTGATTTGGGGTGTCCAGGACACCCCAAATTTTACCTACACCACAATATTTCCTTAGTGTAACCCCCTGGGTATAGAACAGCTGGGTTAAAGGAATACATCTTGGTATATGAGCCAGTTGACCACCAGAAAGGTCATCATTAATGTTGAAGATACTGTGTCTTCACTCTAGATAATATTAACAGGCAATTTAATTTAACTAAAAATTAAATCAATTAAATGAAATTTAATTCCGTTGTTACTAGAATTAATAATTTGGCTATATGTGATGTCTCATGCCTGTAATCCCAGCATTTGGGAAACTGAGACAGGAGGATCCATGACCAGCCTGGGCTACATAATGATTTTCAGGTCAGTTGGAACTACATAGGAGAACTTGTCTCAAAAACAAACAAACAAGACTCAGAATTAACTGCATGATAAAAGTCCATGCCTTATAGGCAGAATGTCATCTATGTTGGTGAGCTTTCCATGCGCTTGAAAAGGATATAGGGTGGGGCTGGAGAGGCTTCAGTGGTCTAAGTGCCTGCCTTGCAAGTGCAAGGCCGCGAGTTTAATCCCTCGTGTTCTGGGCATGCTATGCCATGCTGGCCCTGAAACTGGGCATGGTGCCACACACTTGTAATGCCAGTGCTGGGGAAACTCAGACAGGAGGATCACTATGAGTCTGAACTGCATAGTGAGACCCTATATCAAAAAATAAAAGAAAAAAGAAAAGGATGTAAGTTCTGCCATCATAGGGTGATGTAGAAATCCATATCCTTACTGATATTCTGCGCATTTGTTTATCAATTACTAAGACAGAATCTTGGCATCCCCCAGTGTGTTTTGGGTTTGTTCACGCTGCCTTTCCATCAGCCTTACTTCTTGTGTTTGAGGCTCTGTTATTAGGAGCGCACACACTTAGCCATGTTACTTTCCCTCAAAGCACTGACTGTATCATGATGCTCATCCTTATCCCTCCCACTGGGCTTGGGTTGGCATCTGCTGTATCTGCCACATCTACAGCGTCTTCAGCTTTTGGGTTCTGATAGGCTTTTACTTTTGGGTTCCCTCAGGCTTTTGCTATCAACCCACTTACGTCACTAAAGTGAGTTCTTTTTCCTTTTGTGGTACTGGATATCGAAGTGAGAGCCTTCACACTGAGCTATATCCTCAGCTCTTTGAAAGAAGTTCTTTAATTTTAAGACAAGGTCTTA
>PVKN010008392.1:0-25206 GCA_004027915.1 Capromys pilorides
CAGTCGCCCATTGATGGTGGATGAATTCTCATCCCATGAGCACCTGATGCTACCCTCAGTCAGAAGCACATGCCAGAGAAGGTGCCTGAATGGGAGGCCCAGAGAGCAGTGCTGCTAGCGTGATGTCAGAATGAAGACTGTGTTAGAGGGACACACACAGAAATTTAGCGGCAGGCACTCTTTTGCGTGGTGAAATTATAAGTGATCCTTATTTTCTTCTCTGTACTTACCTTTATTTTCTGATATTGAACCTGTCTTACTTTTATAATAGAAAAGCAATACATGATATTTTTCAAAAAGGTTACAACCAGAACAACAGAACACCGACACAAAAAAGAAGAAAGAAAATAAGATTGGGTCCTCGGAGCAGCCCGAGTCATAATAGCATCCCTTCAAACAACAGCCGCCCCCTTACACTCTCATCTGTTGCTGTGGACGGGCACAGCAATTCCCCCTGCAGGACTGGTGTTGACACACTTGCTGGGTCACAGCCACATTGCGAGGATTCTCACGCGCGAGGTAGCAGCTGTAGGTGCCGGGGCCATCACTGCCGACCTTGGCAGAATCTGCATTTTCCCATGATAACCCAGGGGTAGGAGGATGAAATGCTTCTCTTTCACTGTTCTGTTGCTTCTGAGCTTGGAAAAGGAAGTGAACTTACAGAGTCCCAGTACACACCAAGCCGGGAGGCCTTTTAATCATATCATTTGACAATCAAAAACTCTCCCAAGTCTTTTAAGTATGTTAATGATGTAAGATTTAATCTATATTCTTATCCAGCTTGCACAAACCTATAAATAGGCTCATCTAGGGGTTATTGCTGTTATAAATTAATTACGGAAATGTCAGCCAAATCAGGTATGTGCCCATGGACTAATGGAGGGCAGCTATCCCCTGAGTGGAGGGTGGTCCTGATCATGTCCTCTACACAAAGATCATAGCCTCTGGTTAGCTTCCATCGGCTTCCAGGGAGTGTGACCTTGAAGGAGACAAGATGCTCTGGGTTAGTTTCCTCCTGAGAAAGAGAGAGAGACTGGAAAAGTGACCTCTTCCAACTAGTTTCATGCCCTTGTCGTCATAGGACTTGCCACTTCTCTTCCCTCACTGCAAATGGCAGGCAGCTTTAGCAGGCTTTTTTTTCCCCCTTGAATGAGAAGGCAGATGCCTTGTAGCTTATCTATATTGTGCCAGTGTTGGCTGTACCACCACCCCTGAAAGATCCCTAGTTGGTGACTGAAAAATACAGTTGGAAAAGAAAGGGGTGAGTAACTCCTGATCCATTTGGAAGGAATGTCAGCCAGCCTGGGGTTGTAAGGGTGTTAAGAGGTCAAAGTACAGTTCTCTACTTAGTAACATCTACCCAAAGTAATATATCTTAGCAGACTTAGAGAATACTCAGAAAATACTTGGCATCCCCACTGAAAGAAAGGAGAGGCTATTTCAAATGTAAATTGTTCTTCTTTGGGAAAAATTCTGGGGTTTCCACCTCCAAATGTGAATTCCTGCACCATGGCTCAGGAAGGGCTGCACAACAGATGCATGGCAGCGACTTCATTGAGCACCATCAGGCACTGTGCTTTTGCATTCAACTGTATCTCGTTACAGTAACTGTTCTGAGCTTGAAATTATCAGGCTTATTTTCCCAGTGAGAAAACAGGTACCTGAAGTCTATTAATCTTAGTAGTAAAGACAAAATTCAGACCCAACTTGATGCTATAGAAACCGGCTCTTAGACATCCTAGTACAGGTGGACATACTGTAATCTGGGCATTTTGTAATCTCATTTCATCCAGAACAGTCCCCTTTAGAACATGCTTTATTAATCTTTACATGTACTTTTATGGCATTATAACAAACTACCAGCACATAATATCTCCAGTTTGCCTCTGTGTGGTGTAGATTCAAATACCAAGATATTATCCTTGCCAAAAAGACTGTCTCTGATCTTGCTTAATGACATTGAGTAGCCCAGCTAACTTTCCATAATGAGTTTCCATGGTAGACAGCAAACCAGACTTAAGAGGATTACAGAAAAGTGAGAGGAAAGGCTCCAAACCATTGGAACCAGTCTGAGCTGCACATCCATCAGGACATACAAAGATGTTTTCTTCCCAGTATGAAACCATTTCCTTGAACAAGTTATTTAGTCTTTCTCTACAGACAAGAGAACTGAGACAAATAATGCATAGTGCCATCTACTTGATAAAGTCGTTATGGGGATGGGAAAAAACAGAAATATCAAAGATAGCAAAATAATGTATTATCATAAGCATAGTCATTTGTGCTTATTCTTTTTTTTTTGGCACCAATCCTATGTGGAAATGGATTATTAGCTACTGTTCATGTGGCTTTTTTTATCCTCATTTAGACTATAAATTCCTTGAGGGAAGGGTATCTCATTTACACTGCCTGCATCCCCTGGAAGTGCGCAGCAATACAATTTATTAACTAACAGCATATTTCTTTTCAAATGCCATTAATAATTTATAATTGAGCACCAGTGTATGTGAAGTACTATAGGGAAAATTAATAAAGTTTGTAAGAGATTGATTGCTGTGGGGGAAATAATCAAGTTGAAGATGTAGTGCCAGATACTTAGATCCTTAGATGGAGTTAGCACAGTGGAGTGAAAAGCACAACCTAGAAATACAACCAGCTAACACCATGAAGGGGGAAAAGACAGCTGCAGGGGAAATGCTGAGGTTTAACAGAGCCAGACGAAGATCACTTCCAACTGGGGAAGACTTCATCATAAAGGGAGAACTTGAGTATGAGGATGAGAGAGGTTGGAATCATTGATTAAGCTAGTTTCCCTCTTCCCCAAGGGGAAGAATGAGGTTGCCTGTCTAAGAATATGTTAGCCAGCCCCAGTCTCTGGGCAGACAGCGTGCACAGAAGCCCTCTCTACACACCAGCTATCCAGGCAGAGATTGCACGGCTCACGGCCTGCCACTTACATCTCCATAAAGAAAATCGCAAACCAACAGCACCACAACAGTGATAGCAGGAAACAGAAATAAAGGGCCCTGTCCTGTCCTTTGTGCAAGCTGAATCTTGGAACCACCAGAGGTAGAGGCTGGTCTCAAGGTCTCCCCAGAAGAGCATGAGCCCAAGCTACACCAAAGCTAAGGAAAACATCCTGTTTCCTGGTCAATAGCTTCCATCACTGAGTACTTTAGGGCCTGTTTCCTGGTTCCTCACAGTGGGTCCTAATTAAGTGGGTTTTCTTGCATGAGTTCTTGCCCCTCTAGGGACTACTTGGCTGAGAGGGAATATAACTGAAGACTATAAAATCGTGATCGTGAACAAGGGTTTAAACTAGACTGCCCACCCTGAACTGTTCTTCCCCTAAACACAATGAATAAATGAGGTAAATAAAAAAGGGTTTATGTGCCTCCATGGGTGGTTATACTTTAGGCTCCTTGTCTCCAAAGGTAAGGCTAGTACTGTAAAAGACATTCAAAAGCCGTACTTGGAAGATGTGTGCATTGGGTCCTAAATGCTAGGATGTTTGGGGGAGCAGTGGGAAGAGTGATTATTCAAAGACAAAGACAGAGAACTCATGCTGGGGGACCTTGAGATCTGCACGTGGAAGCCTCTGACCTGACTAAGGGCCCCCAGGAGGCTGGGCTTATAAGTGAACCTGATGCAAGGACATGGGTGCAGAGAGCAGGTGGAGGTAGCCCTGGGGGGCACCAAATGAAAGCAAGTAAACTTTATCCTGTGAGTCAGATTACCTAATTACATGTTGCCCTCTGTGAGAATTCTTTGGCCCACAGCCTTTAGATCAGCCTTATTTAAAATGCTTCTGCCTGTTCTCTAGTGCACTATTTGTAATTAAAGGAGCTTTTGATGCCAGAGTGCAGAGGGGGTTGGAGTGTCCCCTGAAGCCAGTTTGGTCTGTGGCAGATGATTCCTATGAGATTGCTGAGGATAAGGTGAATCTACGGGCACAAAGTTGAGTGGCTTTTAGCAAAGTGTTTGGCCTCTGCCATGCTTGGAGAAGCAAGTATGATTCCATCCAGAGAACTAGCAGATTTCTTTGAAATGTGGGATTTGATAATGGACAGAACTCAACGTTGAGATGTATAACTGGAGCTACAGGTCAGATCCAGCATGGTTGATGAGCTGGAATGGGGCATGTTCAGTGTGTTTTATGCTTTTCTGTGGATCAGAAGTCCTAACCTACAAAATGTCACTTGAGGGTTTCCCTTCTGATGTAGTAAAACATTAGTAACTCTGGGTACTGAGAACTTTCCAGGCTGCAAAGAGGAAAGGGGGAACCTGTTAGGTCTGTGTGGCCCTACACTTACGGAAGGCATTTAGGAGCCAAGCCTCCCCACACAGGATACAAGGGGCTGGACAGATTCTTAAGTCAGATTCATGGCATTTTATTAAAATCAAGATGTAGTATCACTTCATCACGATGTCCTGGATTTGGGGCTCTCAAAACCAGTCACACTGAAATTGGCGTACAGGCCAACTCACAGTCCTCAGAAACTGATAAAACTAGCATTCTGGAGTGATCTAGGAGGAATGGCTGCTCATAAACAGAGGAGGGATTTGCTAACTATGCAGGTTTGTTGCCAGGCCATTACGGCTTATTTAAAACAGGCTAGCATTTACTCTGGTTACATGCTGAAATTCATAAAACTTTTGAACATGTTATGTTAGTCTTATAAAACTGGAATGTATATGTATAGTATATTTTAAAGACTTTCAAATATTAAGCATTTCACACAAGCTGTGAAAAACGCTTGGCTCCCCTCCCCCGCATCCTCCCAGTCTTCTCTATTTCAGCATCAAATGTTATTCAGGGATAATGAAAAACAGAGAAGTCTATGCCTGAATAACTAGGTTGTCTAACTGCATTACAGTAGAATGAAAGATCACAACGTGATTGGAGGGAGCCAACTTAACAGCTCAGGAGCCTCGGGAAGGGCATACATCTTGTAACCAACGAAGTTTACTGATGTAACCCCCTTGATACCTGATTCAGTGCCACTGCTCCAGTGATAGAAATTTAATTTCTCTCCTCTGAACTCCACAAGGATGGTATTCAACTGGAGGGGTTAAACTTAACATGAAAGAAGGATCTGAGGCCCTCTTGGTGACGTCTAATCCAATCACAGATGACAGAGTGGGAAGAACAGGAGCTGGCCAGAGCTCAGGAATGAATGTTTTTCTACAAATACACCTGTTTCTACTTATGGAGATATTGCCCTAAAAATGCACATGAGTGTGCTGAAATCTTGATTATGGGGACAGTTCTCCAATCTTTTCAAACAAAGCTTTCCTCACTGTAGTTTGTGTTCTTTCTCCATTAGCTAATACATTATTAATGGCTGGAGATTATGGTAGAGGATGTTGTAGTACACTTACATACAAATATAATGTCCATAAATCAGTTACACATTTAAACCCTCTGATTCTCCTTGTTTGCTACCTCTCCTAGCAACGAGGGAAACTCCTGGCAGGAGATGTCTTCTCATGCTTTTTTATGTTTCAGTTTTTAGCTTCTGAAGAAAGAAAAACAAGCATTCCAACCATACAGAACAAAATGACCACCGACATGTCTGCTCATGTATAAACCAGATATGACTAGGAGCTTGGTTTGGGGTTCTCTCATGTAAACCACACCCATTCTGTCCCTCAGTTCTTAGGAGTGTGATTTGGGTGCAGTGTGGCATATTTCAGAACACGAAAGTTATGGCAAAACATCCCAGGACCATCCAGGGGCAAAGGCTGGCATTAGACGAGATCTCCTTTTGTTTTCTCTAGTTTCAAGTTTAGTGGGAGTCATTGGACAGGCGGACACCTGGCAGGATGGGAGGAGGGGGCTGACACCAAGCTCGTTTTCCTAGAACCTAAGCCACTGTCCCAGCCCAGGCGAGTAACTGAATAGCTGGCTTTGCATGGCAAGGACAGCGGCCACAGCGGGCCTTGTTGCCTCCACTCCCGCCACTCCAGCCCCACTGGCCTGCGTGTGATGCCTCAGCGCGTTCCCCAGGAGTCCTCTGCCTCTGGGGTGGCGTGCTGTCAGTGCCCTGGCCTCTCTCCGACCGCATCACATATCCACTGCTCCTCTCCGTGCCACCTTCTTTAGGCCTTCACTTCTCACGGAGGCATTGCTTGGCCTTGCTTACCCTCACACTTCTCCTCCCCTCTCTGTTTCCTGTCCTGCTATGATTGTGTTACTGCACTTACTTCAATGTTTTGGTCGGCTTCCCTCCACTGTGCACTCTATCGTGTCTGACACTGTACATGCCTGACATAGCTGGACAAGGTGGTACATGCCTGTCATTCCAGCTCCCTGGGGACCTGAGGCAAGAGGATCACAAGTTCAAGCCCAGCCTGGGCAAGGTAGTGACTGAGTGAGCCTGTCTCAAAGAAAATAAAATTAAAAAAAAAAAAAAAAGCGTGGGGATCTAGTTCAAAGGCCATAGAATTATTCCCTAATAAAAAAAAGTGAAATGACAGTGCCTGGCATTGCATAGGCATGCAAAAAAGTATTTTTTTTTTTTTTTTTAAGGAAGAAATGAATTGAGGAAGTTTGGCTACCTAACTGAAAATTCTGCTACATCTGTGCGTCTTGCTGTATGCAAGAATGACACACCTGCTCTGTTAGTGCTGTCAACAGCTTTTGAGAAGGAAACCCAGTCCTTAATTTGATTCTTGCCATGTTCCCCCCTTTCTTCCCCGCTCTCCTACTCCTAGACAATTTGAGATTCCTTTCCCCCCCTTTTTCTTTTTAAAGAACACACTCAGAAAGTCATAAGAGAAACCTGCATGAAAGAATGGCCATGTTTTGTTGATTATAGTCATAAACTCCAGAAACAGTATATCCAACAAGGGACTTGCTCAAATACCATTAGGATCAGAGCCTCTTTCTTCAAGAAGCCTTCTTTCAACAGGCTTTGTGCAGTAAAATAGACATATCCACTGGGCTGCTGGGTTAATTACAGCTCTGCATAACTCTGACTGTCCCAGGGGGAAGAGCCTGCCTCGCTTCGCCTGTTTAAAGGTGTCACTTGCTTGACTTCCTCCTTGATCTCCTTATATTATTTCCAGCCTGCCCTTCCTTCCCCAAGTATGATTCCCTGTAAAGATATCCAGGAAATTCATAGCTTGAAACACACTGCTGGGGGTCAGATCCCCATGGCTTTTATTGCTGACACAGACTACTATGTAATGCTGTTTGTTGTTGGTTTGGCTAGAGGGTAGAAGAAATGGGGACAAAGGGGAGAACCAACCCAGATGTTGCTGTTCCCTTTGGGGTTTGAGGTAAAGGTTGTAGCTATAACCCGGAGGCTTCTCCTGCCCTGCCCTTCTGATCCTCACGACTCTCTCTCTCCCATCTACCCTCTTTCCCATTTTCAGCCTCTGCAGTGTGTCTGCTTTCTGACTGAAATCTTTATATATCAGACTCAAAGCTTGTCTGGCCTCAGTTTGCACACTTTCGTGAAATGCCAGATGTCATGGTGGCCCGGCCTATGTTTAGACTGTTGACATGAAGAAGTATATTTTATATATGGAATAGAAATCTGTCGCAGTACTAACTGCTGTGGGTGAATTTCGTCTTGCACGGAGCAGGCGTCCCTGTGTACGCACCAAGTGAGCGCTTTGACCGTGAAGCTTTCTTACATGAAACATTCCTGTCTGCTTCTGCCAGGCCTTCTGGGCTTGGGTTTTCACAGCAGCGTCTAGACAGCCGGCTCTACAACTGGTTCTCTGATATCCTTCTTTCTCCACTGTGTGGGGCTGGCAAGGGCAGCTGAATGAGAGGCTAAGGACGTGGGGAAGCTCTCCTGACCACAGGGTCCTTAGCCTAACAGGTTTCAGATATCCAGCTGGGGCAAGGGGATAAAAACCCCAATCTAAATACCACTAGATGTTTAATATTATAGGATTTTTTTTCCCCCTCAAGGATATAACACTGTTGCTAAGGTTAGCATGAATCTTTATTAACATTTTTAGGTTATTTCTGTATCTATGGTTGTTAAATCATGTATCACAGGCAATACTCAAGGAGCCAGACTGCTGTGCTACCCTATGCTGCTTTTCAGAGCAATTCTCCACACATATGAAGCATGTCTATATGGTCTATAGGGTGCAAACCTTCCAGTGGCTTCCCCTCTTCCTTGGGCCATCTGAAATCCCCGCTGTGGCCTCCATGTTCTCCTCATGGTCCCCCCCCTCCAACCTCATTCCTTCTCCCTCTTGCTTTCACTTACACTTTCCCAATTTCAGTCCACACCCTGCTGAAGCCAGCACGCTCTCGCTTATACCTAGCCACCCGGGGTACACACACGCCACGGTTCAGCCTGCTGCTCCCTCTGCCAGCTATGTTTGGCCCCTGGAGGTAGTGGTGACTCCTTGCTTCTCTTTATTTCCATCTCCCTTCAAACGTTTTCTCCTTAGAGAATCTATCACTAACTGCTCTCTAAAAAAACAGCACCCTCCCTTTGCTCTTATCTCCTTAGCATTTCATATTTTTCTTAATATTCTTTACTATTATCTGTCACTGTGCCCAGATTCCACACACATTTGTTTATTGCTCACTCTCTCTACTAGAAGAATTTGTCCACAGGTAGCTGCTCTCTGGGAGAGAGAAGACATGCATATAATGAGTACTCAAATATTTGTTACGAGCATGTTTTCTTTTCTTTTTAAATTCTGATTTTACCATCCAAAGACATCTGTTTTCCTCACAAATTTCTGCTTTCAAAAACCCAATGTAGAATAATGAACCATTGATAAGCATCCTGTGTAGAGTCCAGTTGCATGGCAGTACAGCGGACATCAACCCAATTCCATCAGTTCACTCAGCTAGCTGAGGTTCACTCCACAGCTTCCCACCCAATGCCTGAGGACTTCCCACTGGATCTGAGAAGGGCCTTGAGAAGCGCGTGTGAGACCGTGCTCTTCACTTTCGCATCTGCCTCGGTCTGAGGCTAAGCAATGGTGACAGTCTTGGCGGCCTCAGCCCATAATTCCTGTTTGCTCCTCCCTGGCCTTCTCTGGCTCACTGGGTCTCAGATCCTGCTGAGCTCTGCATATTCACTGGCCTGGGGCTGCAGAATATGACTTTCTCTTTAAAAACTGAGAGCAGTGTTTGCTCCCATCTACCCTTCCAGCAGACATTTTTCTCCAACATCTTTGGTGCAGTTTTCAATGACTTTATTTGCAGAACCGCTCAGTTTTGCGGGAGGTAACTTGTCCAGGTTAGAAATTGGAGCTCATTTCCATTATCAAGGCAATCTCTTCACTGATCTTGAACCTAAATTCTAAGCCAAAGAAATCCTATACTTTCCATCCAAAGAACATTTTTTTTTTCCAGACAGAAAAAAAATCGAAGTGGAACAGGAGGTGAACAGCCCTGCTTTCCTGGGGTCTCCCATCAATACCACACTATCAGTCTGCCTCTCTTTCTTGGTCTTGATCAGAATATACAAAATCACAACTACAAGAAAAGTTTAAAATTTGCTCATCTGTAGGACCTTTGTGAGCTCCAGTCAGGGTGGACTCAACACTCATATTCTGGCTACCTGTTTATCCTGGCTCACAACTATTCTTTCTAAGGTCTTACTGGTGGCCACAAGTAAGCCCTACCATCTCCTCTCACGAGGGCCAACTACTGAGTCAAAACAATCACACCAGGACTTCTGTAGCCTCTTGCATCATTTCCTCCTTTAATCTTAAGCCTCAACAACCTTATTTTCTTCCATGTCACATGCCAGACAGGGCCTCAACCTCCTTATCTGAAGATGGAGTGATTGCTTTCTTCACTGACATTTCACCAGGAAATTATTTCTTGGAATGATTGTTTTTTGGAAGCACTTATACCTTCTTATAAATAATGTTAGAAGATAGAATATCTGTACTCCAAGTCAAGAATACATCACAAGCTCTGACTCTGGACAACAGACCCTCCAGCAGTTGAGGTTAAGGACAGCCTCAAACTTCAAAGTCAACCTGGTAGCTAGCTGCCAGTCCAGTTCTACTTATGCCAACTTATGTCTTCGATAATTTGGAAATTAATTTAATCTCATTAGGAGTCAGTTTTGTTACGTATCAAATGCATGATAAAAGCACCAATTCCTCACTAGGTCATAAAAGTGCTAGTGAGGTACTAAAAGAATCTCTTCATATAAGCTTGTCATGGTCACACTTATCTATAATCCCAGCAGTCTATGAGGCTGAGGCAGGAGAATCACAAGTTTGAGCCCAATCTGAACAACTTAGATCCTGCCTCAAAAAATAAAAATAAAATAAAAAGGAGGTTACTAGGTATTTAGAGATTTTAAAACTGAATAGAGGACTGGCGAGATAGCTCAGTGGAATAAGTGTCTGCTTTGACAAGCACAGGGACCAGGGTTTGATCCCTTGTCGGCTGTGCCAGCCCTGCCCCTGGGGTGTGCTGAGCGCGGAACGAGTCTAGGTATAGTGGTGCATACCTGTAATCCCAGTGCTGGGGAAGCTGCAACCAGGAACATCACTGTGAGTCTCAGCTACATAGTGAGACCCTGTAGCAAATATACAAAAGGTGGGGGACTGAATGGAGGCGTGGTGGCATATGCCTGTAAAACCAACCTTGGGAGGCGGATGCAGCAGGATTGCCCTGAGTGTGAGGCCAGCCTGAATTACACAGTGAATTTAAGACCAGTTTAAACAATATAGCAGTATGTTTTAAAAAACAAAACAACCCTCCGCCCAACAAACAAAATTATGAAGAGAAATTATGTTTTATTCACACGTGCATGACATAGAACACAAAGCAAGTATACAGGCCCCAAAGAAAACCGGAACCATTGCAGAAGAGTATAGGTTATGAAGGGTGTACTGAATAGTAAATTTTAAGGGTAGGGAACGGATCCATTTTGCTGATACTGAACTCCTAGGATCTAATTCATTACCTAGGTTATAGTAGGTTCTGGTAAATAATATGTCATAGGAAAGAATAAATGAATGCATGATGACAGCTGTCGCTAGTTAAGCCATTTTTTCACATAGAGGATGCTGAAATTCACAATTACAATGTCCTGAGAATGTGTGGCTTGATAGGCAAAGTTATAATCACTATGTAATTATCATTGTTATCTGCTATCACCCACTAGCCACCAAAGCATCTTCCTCTCCATGATGCAGTTCCTTCACATCAGCCGCTTGCCTGGCCATCACGAGTGCTTCCCCTTCCTCAACATAAAGTGCTCCAGCTTAGGGGGGTGACCCTGGGCCTCGCAGCTTCCTGGATGTAGAAGACATGTTCCACTGCTGATTCGGGAGCCCCAGTGCCAGTTCTGAATCATTAGCAGCACGCAGCCAGCTCTCTCTGTCCTCTCCACTGTCCTCCAAATCTGGACAACGCAGAGGCGATGGTGCTGTGTCGCTCCTCTTCCAACTGGGCTCCTGATCTGGGCTCTGGCCCTCCACTGCTGTCCTGTCTTCCCAGCAAGCACCCCACGGGGTTCTTCTCCTAACAACTGGCAAACAGCTGCAGCATGTGCCTCCAGGAGGGGGAATAGCACTTTCTCTCAGGTCCCTCTCCCTTTTGGACTCCTGTGCCTTCTCTTTGTGCTAATTTTGATTACTCCCTTCATTTACTGCAGTAGCCAATAGACCTCTCCAGAATGCCAGGCCTCAATATTCTCTTCCTTTGGTTTGTCTGTTCTCCCATTATTCCCTCATTGTCCTGGCATAATCACTGGCAATTACCAGCAAATTACCACCAATTACCATCAGCCCAGGGACTCAAAGAGGCCAAGTTTTAGGCCACCTAAGAAGTAAAGAAGAAATTATTCCAGGATTTTACCTCTCACATTTCTCCAGCTTCTGGCCAACGTGAAGGAATTTAATACACTCTGTTGCCCATTGTAGACTATGTGGGCTTGAAGCCCAATTTCTCATGGGGAAATAAGAGAGGTTCTGTTCCAGGTGAAGGGCCTCAAGCAGTTGTCAACAGCCTGAAGAGGCACCCATGGGATGGAGTCCCTCCTGATTTCCCCAAGTCATGTCAGTCTAAGTGTCCAGGAACACCACAAGTTCCAGGGCTTCTTTCTCTCTCTGCAGTGGGCAGGTCATTCCCTGGGGGCAAGTTCTCCTGTTGTCAGGCTCCAACTGAGGTGGGGGGCAAGAGTTGAGAAAGAAATTATCACTCAGAGACTAAAAGTCAGTCTAAGCAGGCCGGGTGGCAGTCTTGACTTTTTTCCTTTGCTGCCTTTCTCTCTAGGTTTCAGCTTTTAAAATGGGGAACAGGAGCAGCTAAGATGCCATAAATGAGAAGATGGCAGGTAGAGGGAGGGAGGTGAGAGAGGTAATGAAGAGCAGAAAACGCCCACGTGTTGCAAAAAGGGCAGGGCCCTTCCCACACCATGGGAAACAATCTTTAGATAATATGGGCATCTTCACATAAAGCACATTTTGAAATCCCCCCTTGTGGCACCAAGATCTTGAACGTGCATTCGCCTAGACCTACCCAAGCTGGCCCGCCTCCTATTCCAGGTCCCCCGATGCTCCTTCCTTTCCCACAGAATTGCAGACTACCTTTCCACTTATCTGGATCATCTTCCTCCTATATCTTCCGAGATCAGCTGATCCTCTCAGCCCTGCTCCGTGCTGCGTTCTACCCACAGCCTTTATCCTTGCCCCTCCCCAGCTCTCTTGGGGCCACTCTGGTTCTTGATGGATAATGGACCCTCCAGGAGACTGGACCCTGGATGAGTCACCTGCACGTTCAGTGCCTCAATGATCTTGTAGAACTATGAAAATGACACCGATGCCACCGCCATGTTGCAGAGATAAGAGCACTAGGTAAGTGACCTGCTTGGCATGGAGTGAGGGCTCAACGAATGGCATTTCTTCAGACTGTTAATCACATATTCTAGCCCTTGATAATATGCTCTATGGAATGACTCTGGCTCACAAATGCCTTCTCTATATCCTTAACCAAATGGAAGTTCTTGGAGGATAACTGTTAGGACTAAAATCTATTTAAAGTACTCCAAAGCAGTGTACATAATAAGGATTCAGAGCTCCAGAAAAACGAAATGATTGAATATCTACTATGCTCTAGGCAATGCAATAGATGACAGAAATAGGAGGAGGCTCTGAGGAGGCTGTGTAGAGGTCACAGGGACAGTATGAGGAGGCATGTATTTTCTAAATTAACAGCCGCCCTTTCCTGCCTATTTTCCAATCCTAGAAGATGCTGGTGGGATGCTTGCATTTGCACTGAGCAGAGTTACAGATTTGTTGAACATTGTGTTCTGATTAAAAATTAATAGCTACTTTTGACCCACATGGATTAATTTCACTTTCTGTAAGTATTCTCTTAATTGACAAACTACCATTAGGTGAAAGAACCAATTAAACAGAGCAAACTACTCCCTCTGCCAGTCTCCAGCCTCCTTCCTCCCTCTCCATGTTGTCTTTCCTGAGTGTTTAATAGATTATCTCCGTACTAGCGCAGTGAGATTAATTACTCAGCAAACACACAAGAACAATGGTGGGAGGCTGCTCCATGTGGGTGCAGGGTGAGCTGAATCTACCCAAGGGCAGTGGATGAAGACCTGGGCCGGTGAGGAAAGACAAGGGATCCATTCCAAGGCCTTGAAAGGTTGACAAGTGCAATTCTTGTCAATTAATTGGTGCTCCCACGCTTACCAGCCATCAGAGGCTGCTCAGTGTGCTGCTTTATCAGAGTTTGGCAAAACTTCCTGATAAGCTCCCTGGAATGTGCTGGCAAGGTTACTCTAATAATCAGCTGGACAAAGTCCACTGGTTGTGCACTGCAACTCTATTGCTCTATCCAGGAGGCACGGAGCCCCCTCTTGCTCTAAAATCAGTGTGTGAGGTGGGAGGACTATGCAACACCAGTGCTACAGACAAAAACATACCAGGCAAGAAATAAACTTCTGCTGGGCTTCTCTGTTGGGTTCTAGATCTTACTGTTCAGTGCTTCTATCTCCTGTTTCAGGGTTCTATCAAAGCAAGTGAACAGAAACTCCTGAGGCTGCAGAACCCAAGGAATTGTAACTAGGGATGGGCTCTGAGACAGGAAATATTTATATCTAGACAATTATTATGCTTTGTCTCTAGGTGTCCCCCCGCCAAAGCCTGATGCAGTCATGGGGCAGACTTCTAGAGTTTGTGATTAACTCAAGATCCACTGGGACTATGGGTGATCCTAGGCTAGGATTATATATTGGCCTGAGTACTGCTGGGATTATAGGTGTGAATGCTACACCCAGCCTGAGGCGGAGAGCCGGAATGTAACATAAGAGAGACAGAGCAATAAACTTCCTCTCTGTTGCCACTGTTGTCATTGCTCATCCATTTTGCTCTCTGCTTTTTGCTGCCACCATGAACTGCTGCCCTCTGCCATGTGCCAGTCTGCCTTGGAGTCAGTCGAATATGGACTGAAGCCTTCATTAACTGTGAGTTAAATAAACCTTTGCTTCCTTCATTTTGAGTGTTCGGTATTTGACCTAGCAATGAGAGAAGAGTAACTGAGACAACAATCTTCTACCTGTAGGCCAACAGCTTTCTAGTCTGAAACCAAATAAACTGTCAATTCAAAACTTAGGATTAGTTAGAAGAGACTCAGATGACAGATTGTTGTTGTTTTTTAACCCAATGGATTTCTTAATGGAAAAATCCAACAATGGCTAAAATATCTGCCACCTGTCCCATAGTTGTACCTTAGCACTATGATAACACTTAGGTAGAAGCACAGAAAATAATATTGAAAGTATGTAGACGCAACCTTAGAAATTATCTACTTGGCAATTTCCTCCTCCCATATTTTATTATAAAAATTGCAAACATATAGAAACATTGAGAAGAACTTTTATAGTGAATACCCATACACCCAGCACTGACATCTACCATTAGTATTTTACTCTACTTGCTTTATCATGTGTCTAGTAGCTCATTACTTATTCATCAGTTCACCTTATTTGCTTTTGGAATCAAAAACATCCAACACATAAAACCAATCTCTTTTAAAAGCTACTTAAAGAGCACATTTTCAACTAAACTTTTGCAAGAAAGGCCTAATATATGAAAAAGATTGAAAAAAAAAAAACTCCTCTGGCTGATATGACATCAGGGCAGGGCCTTGATGCCCTGACAACCCAGCCCCTACCTCCACCTGCCGCAGGGGTAGGGAGGACCACAGCAAATGATGGAGAACTCTGTTCTTGGCAAAGTGGACTCTGAGACCCAGGGAAGGTGTGACCCTGTCCTGCAACATGCTTGAGCTTTTGTATTTCATTAGATCTCGGTTTTCTTCCTTGTGAAGAAGGGATGATATAAGTATACAAAACAATGCAAAGCAAGCAGCAAACTCCTGTCACAGAATAAGTAAATGCTCTCCATGTCAGCTCTTATCCCGATCATTATTAGTATTATCATTGTTATCATTACCACCTCAGAGCCTCAGAATGAATGAAGTACAGCCTCAAATACAATGTGCAGATAAGAGGAAAATGGTGGGAAGCTTGGGGCGGGAATGCAGGGACTTGAATTCCGCTGCTGAGCCCATAATCAACCCTCAATAACTTACCAGCCTCACAGTGGTACATAATTGCAAAAAAATCCCTGTATCCTCCCTCTCTCAAAGGGATAGTTTAAAGATTAAAAAGAAGGGTAAGTACAAACAGATTCCAGAAGCAAATTTCTGTAGTGTTCCAGGTGTTCCTGGTGTTATTATTAAAGGTGTTACTCCAGGAATTGACAAGCTCTGACAGCCACTGTACAAGGGGAAACAAGATTTCCCTTTTTTAACATTTCAGTTTTACAGGGTGTTTGAGGCAACTTCCGCACCCTCATATTACTGTCCTCATTTTCCTCTAAAGAAAATCTTACCGTCTTTCACTCTTGAAACCAAACCAAGCCAAACTGAATTAAACCAAAACTCTAAACTAACCCTGTAGGTGCTCAGGTCCTGTATGTCCTGACACCAAAACACCAAAACGCCTTCCTGGAATTATCCATTACCACTTATTTTTCCATGCCCAAACTCAGGGCTCACTACCAGCTGGGTGTACCAATCTCCCAATTCTTTTGGGGTGTACCACCTGCCTCCATGGGTCTATGGCTTCATGCAGTGGAGACGCACAGGACTGACTGGGCACTGGCTGGGCACTGTGTTAGTGTTTGTCTAAGTTTCTTATGAGAAGATACTGTGGTGTGGACCCCTTGAGCCCCACTTCATCAACAAGGAAATAGAGACACAGACCGCTGGTGTAAATTCAGCTAGGAATCCTGGCTGGTAGATCTCAGGAGTCTCATTCTAGCCCTGTGACCCTAGAGCCAAAACTGACTCTCTGCAAGGCCAAGGTGCCCTGTGCAGGCCACTGGTCTCACTCTGCAGCCTGAATGGTGAGGCTCACAATGTCTCTGCCTCTCCTGGTTGCGGGATGCCTCTATGAGCCAGCCCTGTATGCCCATGGGCTGGCTGGGCTGTGAGGTCCCCCAAGCGTCCTGAGGTTCTTACTTTTCTGACTCATAGATGCACTTGTGGTTGGGAAATACTGAGCATGTACAGGCTGGAGATGCCCCTGCTCTGGGGATCATTAAGCCCTCGGCCACTCACCTGGTTGAGCTGTCCTTGGCTCTCTTGGCAGAGTACTGAACCCACTGTGCAGCTCATTCATCATGTACGCAAAGGACAACCCCATGACCACACTCCAGTCCCTAGCCTATCACCTCCCTCCTGCAGAGGAGCCTCGGGCACAGCTGTATTACTTGAGTCGTGCAAGCAATTAGGCCCAGGTGATTGGGCTGTGTAGTCTGCAGAACAAACAGTGCCTTGTAGGGCTTCAGATTTCAGTTACTGCTCCAGGATGGTGCCCAGAAAGTAACTGAGAACACTGGCAAAATGTCTACTCTGGACACAGCCATCCTGGAGTTCTGGAAGAGCCTAACGGTTGCTTTGACCCTGGAATACTGCAGCTCAGCTGTTAGACTGGTGATGCGGGCTTGAGGTACAGAGGTCTACCGCTAGGCTAGGGACTGTGCAGAGAATCATACTCAGTGTGAGTTGAGGTTTAGATAGAAAATGTACCCCAAAGCCTTGCTTGGTCATAGGTAGGGCTTTGGAAGGATTTTGGGGCTGTATAGCCTTGCTGTTAGGAGGCGGGCCGCTGTGGTGTGGCCTGGGTCTCTAAAGCCCACGCCTTCCTGGGTTTCTGTCTGCTTCTTGTCTGCCATGCCAGCAGCAGTTCTCCTCCACCATGCCCCTCTGCCAGCCACCCTGGGAGAGGAGCCAGCTATGAATGGATGTTCTAAAACTGGGAGGCAAAAGAAATGGCTCCTTCTTTTATTTGTAGGGGTCAAGTACTATGTCTCAGGGACAAGAAAGTAACTAGGACAATGTGTTTCACCCAGAGTTGAAGGCACCCTTTTGAGAACCAAACACAGTTCTTTCTAGATGCTTCTCCCTGAGTCTTTCCAACCAAGAAAAACTATGTTCTGCCTCAATTTCAGCAAACAGCATTTCCCTACCATGAATGGACATGTAGGGACAAAACTTCAGAGTTCAGGGAGACAAAGAAAAACCAAATAAAGATGGAAATATAGCATTTTCTCACCCCCCCCCCCCAACTCCGGTGAGACCACAGAACAAGGCTACGGAAGAGAATGACTTGCATAGATCATGTACAATTTGGTTACTTCTGGAGAGGGCGTCCAGATGCAGAGGCAGAGTTGTAAGAAGTACCGCAGCCAATTCCAGCCAGAAAATACAGCGCACACCAGCACAGAAATGGCTTTCTTGTGTTTGGGTTTATTCCTGAGGTATGATTCCTGAAGAGAAATTCCCCAAAAAGGGTAAGGAATAAATTCCCAGCCAACTGCCTGGAAATAGCAACAAAGCCCCAGAAGGGAGGTGGGAGATACCTCCCATCTTCCTTCACCCTAAAAAACAACTACTTCCTTCTTGAGGAGCAGAAAAGAGAAGAGCAATTCACCTACTAACAAAGCCCGACCACTTGGCAGCCATCCAAGAATCTAAAGAGAAACCTTGAATTTTGAAAACATAATAGACAAGGGAGTCAGCTTAAGAAAAGATTTCATCTATCAGCTAACAAGAGGCTGGGGTCATGAAGTAGGGTATTCTTTATACTTGAGAGACCATGCTAAAAATCTCAGAAATGTACCAGGAGGGGTGGGGCTGGGGGAGCCCCTGAGTAACGTTCTTAGCATGTAATAGAGGTTGCAGTTTCAAGGAGGCTTATCATTTCTTCTGACATCCTGACAGAAATGTGTAATATAGAAGTTTAGCAATGTGGGCAGGTTAAATTATACGAGGCAGAGGAAATCATTTCACTGTGAATTGAAGCGTTGCTGTGGGCCACTTCAGGAGCTGCGGCAGCCTGAATGCCCCCAGCTCACTGACTCTGGAGAGGAGGGGCCGAGAAGCAGAGCTCCCGGGCTCTGTGTACTAAGTCACAGTGCTAGAAGGGGGACTTTGGGCAGCATCAGGCTTTGTGCTCTCTTCCCTGGGAACCTGAGGAAGCTGGCCTTAGAGCCCTTGGAAATGGAGAGGACAAGGCAAACCCAGTGGGTGCTCCCGGCTCACCACTCTGTCTAGGCGGTAACTAGCACTGCTCAACATGACCATTTGGGAGCTTCTGAAGGGACTTTTAATCATCAGAGAAAAATGACATTACATTCAGTAGAACCCGAGTCACACATCCTCAACTGTAGCCAGGGTCTGTTAGAATCACGCACCTGCATCTCAGTGTGCGAAGTGTCTGCATTAGACAGTTCATTGCTGCAGCACAGAGTCACAGTCTTTGACATGCATTATGCTGCTTCCACACAGGAGGAAACACTAGGCATCAAGGCCACTTTTCTCACCAGGACAAAAAAAAAAAAAAAGCGCTCGTCTCTGTACTTCACCTATATTAGTTATGACAGAGATGTGGAGACCATTTCCCCAGGCTTCAGGAACTGAGACCCCTGGAGTGCTCAGAGCTGGCCTTCCTCAGGCCCGAGGGGCCATGGTAGGCTGAGAGAGGACAAATCTAAGCAGTGGACACAGAAGAGCTAAATCATCATCACCTAGTGGCTCTGTGTGTGTGTGTGTGTGTGTGTGTGTGTGTGTGTGTATGTGTGTCTGTGTGTGTGTGTCTGTATGTGCTGGGGATGCCAGACATTGAACTCAGAGCCTCATCAGTAACAAGCCTGTACACTGCCTTTGAGCCACATCCCCAGCAGTTGGCTGACCTTTTTATTTCTTTCTTTCTTTATTCTCTGTACTGGGGATTGAATTCATGACTTCATGCTTGCCAACAGGCATTTATGCCACTGAGCTATCACCTCAGCCCCTTGACTGACCTTTTTAAAGCAACTATATACCCCACAGAACACACTTTACTGCACTTAATAAAACATTCTCAGACAAAGCATTAAATGATCCCCTTTTACACATGAGAAGGTGAGGCCTACACACACTGCTGGTAGGCAGAACCTCAGGCTTAGAGTCCCAGCAGTCTCCAGTGCATTGTGCTCAGTCCTCCCCCAAGCCACGCTGCCCAACCCACATCCACTGTCATGTGCACATGTGTGGCACCCCCTAATCCATGCTTTATGGAGGAGGCATTTGAAGAAAAGCAGGGACACCAATAAACACCAGCCCAGGGCCAGGTGGGGGCTCTCAGGCAGCCTCCCTCTGCAGCCTGGCAGGCAGCAGGGAGTCTCTGCAGGGCAGCCAGGATGCAGGGCCTAAGCAAATCACAAGTCATGCTCTAGGGCATTCTAGCTGACATGTGCAGCCAGGAGAAACCAGGTTAAAAGTCGACATCCAGCGTGTGAAGGGGTGTGTGTGTGTGTGTGTGTGTGTGTGTGTATGTGTTGCAAATGCAGGGACACAGTGAGCAAAGAACGGTGGGTGGGAGCCAGGCTGAGATGCACCTGCTCTGTGTTTTGTGCTCTGATCACCGGGGAACAGACCACTCTCTCGGGTCGTCCTGCCCATGGGGGACGGGGTGTGTGTGGGGCACTGCCTGAGGTACCACGCAGCTCTGCCAGACTCCCTGGCCCTCCAGAGTTCTTCCATCCTCCATGTGGTCTCGAAACCAAGCTGGTTGATGGTGTCTCTGAACACTTTCAGTAAGTGGGCATTAATTAATACTAAATGACAATAGAATTTCTCCCAAATTACACATGACGCTCACATTAAGAGCAAACACATTCATTTGAATAGATGTTAACTCAGTGACTACCATGAGGATTTAAAATGATTTGCCAAGGATAAGAAGTGAACTCTGTTAAGGAAGAATTCTTGCTAAAATGAGGGTAAAAGCTTTCAGGAGCCACTGTTAATTACAATGATAATTTAGCCATGGACTATATCAATCCTAGGTGAAGGCAGACATGGTGGTAACTGGCAGGGCACCGTGGCTAAAGCCAGTCTGGTCGTTGGGTATCTGTGTGGCATAGGAAGCAAAGGTTTATTACAAAGCACCATGCTATGGGAAATGCAAAAACGTGAGCATGGACATCCTCTTTCATCCTCACAGCAAGCCCTCAGGGCAGGGGGCAGTCTCCTCAGCTTTAAACACAAGGATGTTGAAGTCAGAGGGAAGGGGATGACTGACAAGGCTTCTGTGCTAGGCCAGGAAGTGGCACAGCTCTTGCCAAAAACATGTTTCCCTAAGTCTAAAGCTCATTTGTTTCCTTCAAATTTGTGACTGCTAGGTAGGCAACGTGGCAGAAACCCTGTGGATGCTTCTGGAAACACCCATTCCCACATCCGCCCGGAAACTTCTGAATTGGAATAGTAGTGCACAGTACTGGGGTGAACTTCACATTCTTAGCTACAGGGAGACCCTATAGTCATGTCTGCCCACCTGACCAGGTGTTACATCCCTTCTGCTCTGTGGGCCAGGACACCTTCAGCTTCCCACAAGGACCAGACACAGATGCTTTAAGTATCTTTCCTCTCTCCATTGCCATCCTTGCTTTTGCTGCCTGGAGCATCCAGGACTAAAACCACCAGGAACAGGGTGGTCCATGATAGGCCAGCCTGAGTGGAAACAAAGCTACACATTTATGAGCTTCACGATAACCACTCGGGAAGGCCACAAATATGACAGAAGTCTTACATCTGTTTATCTAGAATGCTTAGGACACTGTTTTAATCTTTTTTTTCAGATTTTGGGATATTTGCACATATACGATGATATCTCATTGGGGATGAGATTCATGTGTAGATGTGAAACTCACTTATGTTTGGTGTATACCTTATATACACAACCTGATGGTCATCTTAGGTAACATTTTTCATACGCCTATATTTTGACTGTGATCTGTGACTTTTGACATGAGGACAGGAGAGCAATTTTCCACGTTTGGGGTCATGTTTGTGCTCAAAATGTTTCAGACTTTGAAGCATTTCTGATGCAAAATTTTCAGATAAGAAATGCTTCACCTATACTTGCATAGAAGGTCCCTGACATCCCCCATTCGCTAGTAGAATTCCACCCAGGAATGTTGTCAAAGCAGCACCCACACTAGTGCATGAGGAGTGTTCCTAGTCAGAACTGGAAAAAGGATAAACATAACCGACCACTACAAACCAGTAGAAAGTAGAAGACTTTGTGTGCTGCTAGTGGTCTATAGGACAGAGTGAGGAACTCAGTAGGGGAACTGAGTTCTTTAAATGTGGTTCTAAGCGGGGGGTGGTGAACTATGGCATGTCTGGTGCAGTGGGTACACAGAGCCCTTCTGGGCTGTGTGCAAGCCAAGTCGCTCTGGCCTTACCCGAGCGGCCAAGAATCAGATAACAGCACACACAGGGCGGTGCTGGCACTTTGTAATAAAAAGGTGGGCTCTGGGTTATAGTTTGGATGCTCAGTCTCTAAAAGGTTCCCATCACTGTTCCATGCTGTGAGGCTACAGAGGGCTCCTTTTTACAGTGACCCCATGAATAGGTAGCACTTTGGGACATTTAGGTGTCCAAAGTATTGCCCCAGGCTGTACTGTGCCTTTCACCATGGCCTTGGGATAAAAATTCTTGTGGAGTTTCCAAGAGGATCAATGGCTTAGTTAAGGCCACACCAGCAGTTGGTCATGAACCCAGAGGTTCAAGCAGTAAGACTTCCATAGAACAAATTAGGGCACTCAGACACTGCAATCTGATGACTGACTGTTCTTTGCCAAATCAAAAATCATTTCTTCCACTACTTTCTTCTGAATATAACTCAAAGGCCACACAGTGACAAACTCTCAGAAGCATGGAAAACCTGGCCATTTTGTTAGGCGCTTGGTTTTCCCTTCTCTCTTTTTCCTTAGGAATGGGCTGTGCTAGGCAAGGAAATATGAAAGGCCTCGATCACTGCCCTTGGCTGCCTTGTACACACTCTGCAAGGACCTGAAATGATATATTAAAAGAAAAAGTGGCCTTTGTAGACATAACTCACTTAAGGATCTCAAGTCAGGAGACTATCTTGGGTTGCTTGGGCCCTAAAGAAAAAGAGAAGGCAGAGCTGACAGCAATGCAACACAAGCTGAGGCACGCCAGCAACACAAGAGGCTACAAGAGCTGAGGCATGGATTCTCCTGCACTCTCTGGAGGGGCACACCTCTGCTGACATCTCGATTTTGGCCCAGTGAAACTGATGTGGAATTTCAGGCTTCCAGAACTGTGAGAAAATATATTTCTGTTGTTTTAAATCACCAAGTTTGTGGTATCTGCTATAGCATCACAGATATAAGAAATTAATATGATTAGAGGTAGCATTAGGAATTCCATTACTGCAATGGAACACACCATAAACAGCATCTGCCTGCAGTACTCAATGAGGTAAAACTCAGGAAATGCTGGTATCTATACTCACTGCTGACCATAACAGGTGCTTCACTAAACACTCGGCAAGGTGCGTATGTCTGTAATCTGAGCATTCTAGGAGGCTAGGACAGGAAGATCACAGGTTTGAGCCCAGGCTGGGTAGCTTGGTGACATCCTGTCTAAAAATTAAAAACAGAAAGTAGTAGAAGAAATTCTATGAATTTCTCAAAAAATCTAAAGCTTGGACTCCATGAAAACTACATTAACAGGCGACACCTTATGGAACTTTGCGCTCTCATACCTCTCAGTCTGCAGATGAGATGACATCCCTATTTGACTACATGTCTCGCATGAAGGAGATGCAGAAGTCCATCTACTACATCACAGGCAAGAGCAAGGAATAGGTGGCAAACTCTGCCTTTGCGGAGCATGTGTGGAAACGGGGTTCTGAGGTGGTTATATGTGACTGAGCCCATCGATGAATACTGTATGCTGCAACTCAAGGACTTTGATGGAAAGAGCTTGGTCTCTGTGATGAAGGAAGGCCTGGAGTCGTCGAAGGATGAGGAGGAGAAGAAAAAGATGGAGGACAGCAAGGCCAAGTTTGAGAACTTGTGCAAACTCATGAAGGAAATCTTGGATAAGAAGGGCAAGAAAGTGACAATCTCCAACAGGCTTGTGTCTCCACCCTGCTGCACTGTGACCAGCACCTGTGGCTGGACAGCCAACATGGAGTGGATCATGAAGGCCCAGACCCTCTGTGACAACTCTACTATGGGTTATATGATGGCCAAGAAGCACCTGGAGATCAATCCTGACCACCCTATTGTGGAGACCCTGAGGCAGAAGGCTGAAGCTGACAAGAATGACAAGGCTGTCAAGGATCTGGTGGTGCTGCTGTTTGAGACAGCGCTGTTGTCTTCTGGCTTCTCCTTGGAGGACGCCCAGACCCACTTCAACTGTATTTACAGCAAGATTGAGCTAGGTCTGGGTATCAATGAAGATGAGGTGACTACAGAGGAGCACAGTGCTACTGCTCCTAATGAGATCCCTCCTCTTAAAAGGGATGAGGATGCATCCCAGGTGGAAGAAGTGGATTAGGAGCTCCCACTGTGGGAAACCTGTGACCTCTGTATAATGTCCCTGTGGCTCCAGAGCAGCCCAAGTGACCCTGTCCCACATCTCAATCTGCTGAGTCTAGTTACCAATTTCTCCTGCTCTGTGTTGAAAGCAGGAAGTAAGGGTCTTGAGCCTCATCCCCTCCATACTTTGGCAGTAGTTGGAGGTTGTGTATTGTGATCATATTCTTATTTTGTTCTGAAATTTAAGTATGAGCAATAAAGAAAAAAATAAATAAAAATTAAAAATAGAACTGGAGATGCAGCTCAGTTTGAAGGCCCTGGGTTTAATTCTCAGTCCTGAGGAGGAAGATTAGTTTAATAGAAAGGATGCTTTCTGGGAATTCACAGATATTTTCCTGGTACTGTCTTGCTTCATCTCATTTCTGTCCTCTTAGACAGCAGGGCTACCTCTGAAATCCTCGTTAGTGCCTCCCTGGCAAGTGAAGGGATACAGTGTGACCAAAGCTCACAATTACTGAAAGGAGGGCCCTTTTGGTTTCTCATGGGGCCCTCTGTCCTAAAGCACACAACACACATCATGGACAATTGGTAGGACTACTCAAGGCTATTCCTCCTTGGTATAGAGCTCATGAGAAGCGTGAAGAACAACTTCTAGAGTTGGACATTCAAGGTGGGGATAGGTTGGGGATAGGGCCAGCCATGGTGGGACAAGTAGGAAAGATGGACTCAGGTGCTAGAGAAGAGATTGAACAGCTCACTGCAGTGGTGATGCAGCTTAGTTGGCAGAGCATGCACAAGATCCTGGATTCAACCCCCAGTGCCACAAAACTAAAGCCTTCTTAACACAAAAGGGTAGCCGACAGCAATTAAGACTTTGAAAAAAGCAGAGCTTATGAGGAGAGGGAACTTGGCAAAATCTCTTTCCTTATGCTAAGAGTTGCCGGCTCTCAGTATTCTTTGTGGTCCACTAGTGTACTTTCTTGGTCATCTCCCATTCCACCAAAGTGTAGAGATTTCGTATTGATCTTCCACAGGATTCTTCCAAACTTTTACAGCTTAAGAACAAAGCCATGTCCCCATTTTTGACCTCCGTCTACCTCTTTAAGATTCATTTCCTAAAAGGTCTGCTACTGAAGAACAGATGGATGTGGCTATCACAGATGAGGCAGCTAATGCATGTTAAGACTTTTAGGTGATAGATTAGGGACCAACAGAGGTAACAATGTGGGAAAGAAGGAAACTTGAATTTTTCTGAGTCTTTATCATTAAGAGCCATATCATTCTAGATGTTTGTTTCCCTATTTCAAGAAGGAGGAGGAGGAGGAG
>PVKN010008393.1:0-25197 GCA_004027915.1 Capromys pilorides
AAAAAAAAAAAAAAAAAAAAAAAAAAAAAAAAAAAAAAAAAAAAAAAAAAAAAAAAAAAAAAAAAAAAAAAAAAAGCACCAACAGAGTGTTAAAAAATCCAGGAAGTGAAAAACAATTACAGTAGACTATTTGTCAGATAAAGGGCTTCAATCTAGAACATATAAAAATCAAGCCTCCAAAATTCAAAGACCCAATCCAAATATGAGCATCTGAAATCAATGTACACTTCACAAATTAAGAGATAGAAATGGCAAATAAATGTGTGAAAAAAATGTTCACTGTCATTGGTTATTCAAGAGATGCAAACTAAAACAGTGCTGAGATCCCTTTTAGGCCAGAAAGAATGGTTCACATCAAGAAGTCAACCAATAGCAAACGCTGCAGGCGCTGTGGGGAAGAGGAAGCCTTGCGCACTATTGGTGCTGGTGCAGGCTGGAGCAACCGTTATGGAAACCAGCGGGCAGCGCCTCGGAGACCTAGGATGGAGCTCCCCCCCAAGCCACCTACTCCCCTCCTAGGTATTTTTCTAAAAGAAGGGAAATCATCCTACCACAGTGATTTATGTGCGCCCATGCTTACAGTGGTGCCATTTGTCACAGGTAAACCTTGGAAACAACCCAAATGCCGATCAGCTGAGGAATGGATATAAAAAGACAGGGTGTTTTTACACAATGGAGTATTACCTATAAAAAAGACAAATCTGAGGCTTTTATAGATAAGTGGATGCAACTAGGGACTGTGTTGGTAAGTGACATAAATCATGCCTGCGTGTGCAAACACCGTACCATCTCGCTGGTGGGAACACGAAAGCGTAAATAGAGTCTGAAAGGTGCAGTAGATGGTGTGGGAGGAGAAGACCTTGTTCAATAGCAAGGAAAAACTGGGATAGGAAAAGGATGAAACAAAGAAGGAAAAAGATACATAGTGAATACATGCAGGATAACTTGGATTAGTGTGCTGCTGATTTCTGTTGGTCTTTTGAAAAGAGCAGTCAATGCTTAAAGTTTCTTTTTATTCTTATTTTTTCTCTTTTTAAGTTCTTGTAACATTCATGTTGTTTTGTTTCTTTTTTAAAAACCAATTTTTCATGTTTATATCTGGTAGCCTAAAGAACTAATTTGAAGATAACATCATGCAATATAACAACCATTGTTGAATCCCTATTAATTTGTTTAGTGAAATTTTGTATTGTTTCTAATGCTGTTTTCTAATTGCTGTTTTGTATTCTTTTAAAAATGAGAATAATAAAGGCCGGCCAAATAGCCCAGCAGACTGAAGAGCCTGCAGCAAGCGCAGGGCCTGGGAGTTGAATCCCTGCATGCCGTGCAGATCCTGCCCCAGGGACACGCTGAGACTGCAATTGAGACTGGGTGTGGTGGCACGCGTCTGTAATCCCAGCTCTTGACTGTAAGCAGGTGGGTCACAATGAGACCCATGTAGGCCCTCTGTAGACCCCTCCCCAAAAAATACCAAAAAAAAGAAAGTAAAAATAAGAGAATAGGTAGAAGGGAGGCCCAGGTCCCACGGAGCCGCTCACTCCCAGCTTCCTTCTTCTCTTGTTGCCGGCAGGCTGCGTCCCTCTTGGTCACAGCAGTGCTTCCCATCCACAGCCTCATGTGGCTTCCCATGATCCTTTAGCGCTCCATTACCAAGCAGCAGCTGGAGTTGGCGGCTGAAGGGTGAGGGACGGCATGTTGGCCTAACACAATCCCATTTCCCAGAGGCCATTAGAAATTTTCTTTTCTTTTTTTCCGGTACCAGGGATTGAACGCAGGACCTTACACTTACCAGGCAAGCGCTTATTCCATTGAGCTATCTCCCTGGCCCCCATTAGAATAGTTTCAACAACTGTCTAAACTGTAAGTAGTGTGTCAGAACTCCAGGAGCCAGAAGAAGGGACGGTTGGTATCTCCTTACTTTGCTGTGCTACGTTTTCACCCATCTGTAAGCAAACAGGAACACGGTAAAGTTGCTGGAAGTCAGTTGATTTTTTATTAGGTCTGGGAAACCAGTCTTTTCAAAGGGCTTAGAATATCCTTTTACAGAAAAAACAAACAAACAAACAAACAAACAAAATCCCAAAGGAACGTAAGTTGTGTAGGAATGTCCTAGAATGAACTCAAGACCAGACACTAGTAAATGTTTGTGTGAGGACAGAGACAGAGAACACAAAGTTGCTCATATGCATTACGCTGGGGGGGGGGGGGATGTGTGTGATTTCTTTCTTTTTATTTCTTTATATACTGCTTATTATCTTTTACGCAGGGCTTGTATTCTTTCTATAACTAAATAAAAATAAGTTTGAAAAATGAAGTACAGAGAGAAAGCACCCAGACCGCCTGACCCAGCCCGGCTCTCTGGCCCCACTGCTTGGCACGAGGGGGTTACTTGTTCTCTGAGTGAATGTCTGAGATGGGGGACCTACGCTGAATTTGGAAGAATGATCTTTTCTTTAAATCTGTTACTCCTGGGTAAATTGCTTTGCTTTGTAAATTTTTGTGCTAAGGAAAGTTTTGTGGAACTGAGGAGAGCAGCAAATTTGGAAGCAAGATTTCATTTTGGAGAAGTTGTCGGAAGGGCGACTTTCCGGAAGGCCATCGTGGCCTTCTGGGTGGATCCTAGGGACGTGGTCAGTGCCCCCACTCTGGTCTCCACAGGTCCCTCGTCGTCTGCTGCCCCTGCGTCTTGCGGCTGCTGGAACAGGTCCACCCTACTGCGGGGAGGGAGGTCCTGCTCTCTGGGACACTGCATTCTGGACCATGAGAGGACACTGTCCTAAATTCAAAATATTTAAGCAGCTTTACCATTCACTGTCTCTTGGCCACATGGATGCCAGCGAACTGCTTTCTTTTTCCACAGAATTGCTTGATTCCCACCTCACACGGGGACTCGCAGCCTTAGGCGTCTCCGCAGAGAAGGCTCCTGCCACTCTGACTCTGGCAGCTTCCAGAAGGGCTGATTTCTGTCCAGCACCAGCCTCACAGCCATCTGACCGTCTGTGGCACAGGGGCACAATCCACGGTCCCATCTCCTCCAACGCCTCCAATGCCGGCTTCGCCCTGCAGCTGTCCTGTGAGATCAGCACCTCAGAGGCTCATGTAGCCAGAGACAGTCCCTGCAGAAGTCCCCCTGGCAGGCTCCGAGTGACAGGACCACAGTCCTCCTGTCACCTGCCTCGGCATCACCGAGCCACTGTGTGGCACCTCCCAGCCACACCGATGCTCCAAACTCGGGCTTCCAGGGGAGACTCCTCACACCGGGGGCCAAACTGGCTCTCCAGGAAGGACTGGCATGCCCTGGGGACAGGTCAGCGTGAGGCCCACCCAACAGCATGCCAGCAAGGCCGGCCCCAGCTTCCTGCATTGGAATCTGGTACCCAGCCATTTCCTTTCCTTGCCCCTTCCACAGATCTGACCTTCCCCTTCTGCCGCTCTTTATCCTTCCCTGGAGCACGAGCCTTGGAAGAATGAAGTGGGGGTGGGGCAGTGGCAGGAGAACAGTCAAAGGTGGGGCCAAAGGAAGGCTCCACCTTGTCTTCTGCTACATCTGTGGCAGCCAGGATTTCCTGAATGTGGACGGTAACCAGTACACTCGTGACGGGTCCACAAGAATCGCCCAGCCGCATGTGGCTGGAGGGCTGGGCTGGGGCTGGGAGCAGAGAGGCCTTGGTGAGGCCAGGGATGTGTCTTCTCTGGCAGGTGTGCCCGATGTCCACAGCATTCCTCTGCGTCTCGATTTTAGGGCCACTATCTCAGGCACTGAATTTATCTGTAAAAGAAAACAAACCCACCGTGAAAGCGAAAGCCGGGTCGCCCTGCCCATTTTTCCCAGGCCCTGGCTCCTCTTCATCTCTTCCCTCTTGTCTGAGCTACTTGCTCTGGCTTTCGAGCACACTTCCCGGAAAGGTGGGTAGGATTTAGTCCATTTCTAGTGGGAAATTATTGTATATAATATATATGCATATTCAGTGTGTGTGTGTGTGTGTGTGTGTGTGTGTGTGTGTGTGTGTGTGTGTGGTTTGGGAACTTCCTTCAGGGCTTTGCCCGTGCTGGGCAGGTGTCCTGCCATGAGCTGCGCTCCCAGCGCCTGTCCTGTTTTCTCATCACTGATGGTCTGAGCACCTCTCCTTCTCATCACTGAGGAGAACAGAGGACAGCCACCTTCTGCACCCAGCCCTGTGGCAACTGGGCTTCGGTGGCAGGGGCGACTGCCCGTGCTGCGAGCGACTCCACGTGTGGGGGACATGGGCAGGTTCTGAGGTGACGACGGTGAGCTGTCTGTCGACACCCCCAGCCCTTCACACGAGGGAAATCTGCCTCATGGGAGTGGAGTTGGTGCCAGCGGCCAAGGCCGGAGCAGCCGCAGCTTCTGTGTTCTCCTGGAGGGCTCTGTGACTTCTCCATGACAGGAAAACCATCAGCCTGACGGCAAATGTGGCCGTCAGTCCCTCACGGCCTTCCTTCGTTGTCTTGTTCAGCACGTCAGCATGGTGGTGCCAACTCTGTTGGTCTCTGAGGTGCCCAGCAGGGACCAGAAGCCAGTGCTGCCCTGGAGTCCAGGTTCAACTGAGTCACCAGCGGTCTTCACCTGTAATTTTGGTTTCTTTTTCTTTTCTTTTTTTTTTTTTTTTTTTGTGTGTGGTTTTTGGCAGTGCTGGGGATTAAACCTCGGGCCTTCGCGGTGACCTACGGCCCCCCTGACCTTTTAAACTTGGAGGCAGGGTCTTGCTAAGTGCCTGAGTTGCCCAAGCCGGCTCGAGCTTGTGACCACGCTGCTTCAGCTTCCCAGAGCACTGAGGCTACGGCTCGCGCTGCCCTGTCCTGCGGCTTCATTACCTCATCCAGGTTTCAGCAGGCTGCCGAGGCTGTGTGGGCCTTCCTGGGCGGACAGCGTGTCGATCGGAGCTGGGCCCCGTCCCTGAGGTGTGGACAGGTGGCCTCCTGACGCTGCTCTCCACCGCCTTGCTGGGCCTCGGCCTCCCAGGAACGGCTCCTCTCAACCTGAGGGCTGGGGAGGTGCATGGGGTAGCTCTCCTCCCCACAAACTGTACATCTTAATGGAAAAATGAGGTATTTTCCATTGTGGTAAAGTGTCATTTTTTTCAATCATAAAATTGTTCAAAAGAGGAAGCAAAAAGAGGAACGTGCATTCATTTGTTTTGGCTTGAGCTCGGAAAGCGAGTTCTTGAGAAAGCTAGCTGGCATCTATTTTGAAGAATGATGACCACGTTTCTACATCCAAATATCATAGCATGTCCAGGATATAAGCACCCCCAGATGGCCGCCCCAGGGGTTCCAATGCGGTCGCTGTGTGGAGTTTCACCAGGACCACATAGGTGAGGGGAAGAGGGTAGTGTGTGTGCAACTTCGCAATGGCACGAGCTGGGCTGCAGGGGAAAGGAGCCACACTGGTGCCCGGCCAGCCACTGGTGGGTGGTGGCTCAGTGGCATCAGACGTGGTCTTTTCAGTAATCGCCATCTCTGGAGTTGCACATGAATGTTCACACTGGAGTGTGTTCACATAAGATAAAAAATGGTGTGGCAGGACCATGGCCACCTGTCTACACCTCAGGGACCAGGCCGGCCCAAGGGAGAGCCAGGGCTCCTGTGCACAGTGGTGCCACTGTGTTATAAGGGACAGGGGAGATGCTTGCTGGTTCCTGTCCCCTCCTTGTGGAACTGCTTTGATCACTGGTTATAAACCACAACTGCTACATGCATGTGGGCATCCTGAGCCCTCTGCACATTTGCTTTTTAAATGATTTAATAAACGCAATGCTTAGGATGAAGGAAGGGAGGTTAAGGGTCCATTTGGCATGGCCACCAGCCAGGTGACCACAGCACAGGGCTTTCGCAGAGCTGGCTGGAGCTGTGTACTGGGCACAGCGCTGTGGGGCCAGGACCCCTCCCTGCGTGGCCCCAGGTGCCAGCCAGGTGTAGGAGTGGTGCATGCAGCTTGGATGAAGAGCATGAAGCAGCCACCGCACTCAGAGGGCAATGTCAGGGGCTGGCAGTGACAGATGCCCCGCGGGCTCACCCTGAGCTGTGGCTCAGGTTGGAAGCTGTGAAGCCCGACAGAGTCCAGGGTGTCCATGTCCAGCCTGTCCACATTGCTGGCCCTTTCCTGGAAGCAGCTTAGGGCCACTGCTGAAGGCAGGGGCAGTGCTAAGAAGGCAGAGGCAGGCTGTGGCTGCCCTGCCTGCGGCAATCTCTGTGATCCCCTTTCCTTCTGCATGGGTTACAAAGATCCGCCCTGACCCCTGGCCCTGGGCTGTGAGAGTCCACATGAGGAAGGGGGTGGGGCCAACAGCTTCCTGTGGGACCAGAGGCCCATGGCTCTGCAGAGCTGGGCGCTTTCTTGATCAGATATTCAGTGGAAAGGTGCAAAACAGAGAGTCAAGGAGCCGCGTCAGTGTCAGTTTAAGATGACACCAGTAGTCACGGCCAGGGTCAAAGGTGAGCTAAAAATATTGATGGAAAATATTTTGGTGGCCTTTTTTGTGTGCAATATGAAGAGCACGTCTGTCTGATTTCCAAACTGGTGCTTTTCAGTTTTCAGTCACTGGTTGCACGCTGCGTCCTCACAGAAAGCAAAAGTGCGCTCTGCAGCCGCCCAGGTGAGACTCCAGGCAGGGCTCTCAGGCTCCTTGGGTGACGCACATGGCTCCCCCCTCTTACATTTTCAAATTCCTGTTGTTTTACTTGTCAGTGCCGTTTTCCTGGAAAACACTTTTGCAAGGTGCGAGCTCTTTGGGCCAAGTGCCGGAGTCTTGGCTGCAGGAGAGGCGCTGGCACCCAACCAACACTTACTTCAGCCGAGGCACCCCCACCCCCTCTGCCACTTAGCACGTTCCTCTCCCTGGCTGTGGGCATGTTCTGTACCCTGGGGCTTTCCTGGGCTTCTCCGCCTTCTGCTTTTGGGGTAATATTGGTTTGGCCAATGTTAAGCCCAGAAGAACTGCATTAGAAAGATCTGATTCTTGCACAGGACAAAGAGGCTTTATGAGACACACTGCCTCCCTTCGCGCTGGGGAGCCCACTGTCCAGCTCCGTAGTGCCTCTGTCCCCTGCCCCAGAGTTTCTGAGCCTCGGCCCAGGCCTGGGCACGGGGGCTAGGTGTGGTCATCGGCCCACACGTTACCCCTCCTGTGCTTCCTGAGGCCTGGGGTGCGGTGTTGGTCAAAGCTTACTCTTCGTAAGTGCGTCTCACGCCTCATTGGGGACGCACTGTGCCTCAGTCTCCCACCCTTTTGTTGAGGTTCAAGGTTGGTTGAGCGCAGCGTCATTTGCTTTCTAGGGACATCAGCTCTAGCACAGCAGCTTCTTCACCCTAAGGCTCCCTAAGCCTCAGTGTTCCTAGCCCTGGCTGCCCACTGGGAGCAAACGGACCTCAGACGGCCACTGCACCTGCGGGGGGAGCGGCTTGCTTCGGGCCTCTGAGGGCTTCCTGAGCTGTCCTTCTGCCTTGTTTTGCTTGGTGCTGGGCAGCAGCGTGGAGGAGTCTGAGATCCCCCCTGCCCCGCGGGCGCCCTGCAGTGCCCACCGCCGCCTTAACAAGTCACTGAGCCCCTTCCGCGCTGCATAGCAGCTTCTCCTCAGAGCTGCTAGCTCTCTTTTCATGTTAAAGCATCAGCCTTCTCTGAGGCCCAGGCTTTGAGACCCAGAAAGGGCTCCCTGCACAGCTGGGAACGGGGGCCCCTCCGCCCGTGTGTGGGCTCCCAGCAGCAGCCTGGCCTGTCGAGGCTGGGCAGCAGCCTGGGGAAAGGTGATACGGAGGTGGGCGTGCATGCTATGAAATGAGTGTGAAAATGGTGTTCAGCAGGTCTCCCCACAAAGCACACAAATGCAACAAACATGGAGGAAAATCGTGCATAAATCTGACAGTCAAGTATCCACTGTTGATGTTTTTCAAACATATTTCTGATGTTTTTCTATAAATCAACACATCATTTGAATAAAACAGCATGGAACACAAAAACACTGCCACTTATTTTTTGCTGTAATTTAACAATAGGCTATGATCATTTTTCCCAGTGCTGTAATTGTGCATAGCTATGCCTGGGCCTCAATAGTTACGGGGCTTTTCAGGGACTGGACAGGGGGCCTGGAGCTTGCTAGTCAAGTGCTCTAGCACTGAGCTATCCCCTCAGCCCTTCTCTACTTTTGCTTTTGGAGAAAGCATTTTGCTAAGTTGTCTCAGCTACTCTACAGTTGAGATCTTCCTGCTTTAGCCTCCTGAGTAGCAGGGATTACAGGCCTGTGCCGCTGTTGCTGGCCTGATTTTATGTGGTATCCAAGCACTGGAAATCCTGAGAGTCCTAATGTGAACTTAATTTATGTAAGTTAATGGGGCTGTGAGGATTAGCTGGCGTCTGTGCTTGTTTTCTCAGACTCGGATTGGGGTGGGGTAAGGAGGAGCCGTGAGCCCACTCCCAGGCTCTCGTCTTAGCGTCAGTTCTGAAGACTGTGGAGTCTGGGTCTTGCTGTGGCCATGTGCAGGCAGCAGTCACACAGGAGGCATGGGGTGTGGGTTTCACAAGAACAGTGTCATGCCGTCATGTTCCTGTGAATGCTGAGCTTGCTTGCTGAGTAAGACTGGAACTCTACTCTCTGCAGAAGCTCAGGGTGCAGAGGAAAGCTGGCTTCTGTCTTCTGGGGAAACACGAAATGCCCCCGCACATCTCCGAAAGCTAGAGGCAGCCTTCTCTTACTCCTGGCACGTTCAGCGTGACTCACCATTGTGGGGGGAAAGGCGACCTGAGGAGCTTCCCAAGGAAGTATTGGGTGCCCCGTGGGCATCTGGGCCATGCAGGCTGCCCAGGACAGCTGCCCCGCAGGATGCAGGGACAGGCCGGCTGCACAGTCCTTCTTACTAACTTTTGTGTCTGCAGGGCCGGGACGCCAGGGCTGGGCACTGGGTCTGACCTGCTCCAGGCCTCGCCACTCTGGACAGTGGTGCCCCAGACCTCTCAGGTGGACGTAGCAGTGTCCTGGCTGGTCAGGACCACAGGAGGGGGCACTGGGTGGCCGCGGGACCCTGGGAGACCGCTGAGTCTCCCTTCTCTCATCTGCGGCAGCAAGGGCAGATTCGACCCAGACCCGCCCACAGCCTTAGCTGACCCTGAAGGCGTCTCTCCTGCTCTCCCTCCCTGTTTTGGGGCCCAGGCCGCAGGACACCTGCTCCCGAGGCTGAGGAGCACTGGGGTCCAGAGTGTGACGCAGCCAGCACAGCAGGAACAGAAGCCGTTTCCGATGGTGGGAGGCAATGATTAGCAGCTGAAGGAGCCGCTTGGTGCCCGATTCCTGCCTGGTGCTGCCCACGGCATGGCACTGGAGCGACTGCTTAGTGTCCTGCGCGAGCTGGGCCTTCACACGGACGTGGAACACAGCCCGCCTTGGAGCCTGTCCTCCCTGCGGTGCAGTCACTGCTGGCCACCCATGGCCTGGTCTCTGATCCCTGCACCAGCTGCACGCGTGGCCAGCTGTCTATTTTCTCCCCTTTTTCAGGGCAGGGAGGAGCACAGGACCAGGCATAATTAGAGATTCTGGGGGTGCTCAGGGGTAGGTCCTGCAGATGCTTTAGGGGGGGCCTTCCCGCTACCTGTGTGAACATTTTCCTAAGTGTTTTCCTGGCCCATAGCTTCTCACTTTGCCTCCGGAACTATGGCCTGAGCTCCAGGCTTAGTTCAAAGTTCACCAAAGAGGCGGGGACAGCGCAAAAGGGTAAGGGGTTGGCTATCCACGCAGAGTGGACGAAAACAGGGGTGCAGCTCCGCCAGGTGGTTGACTTCGTTTCTCTAGGGGCTCCAGGACGCACCTCCCAGGAGCAGCTGTCCCAGCACCAGCTCTGTTCTGAGTTCAGGGCGGCCCAGTTCATGGCGAGCAGGGGCAGCCTGTGGTTTGGGAGCCAGCGGCACATCTGGCCTGCCATGGCCTGTGCCCGCGACACCCTAGACCTGAGGCAAGGAGCGTGTGTGTGGTGGCTCTCGTTCCACAGGAAACTTGGCTTTGAGTGACTTGTACGTGGCCCCCTGGCTGTAAAATGATGGGGTCGGGGGCGGTGGTGTCTGAGCCCTCGGCTCTGTTCTCAGATCCTCAGGGTTCACTTGGGAGGTGAAGCTCACGTGGAACACTCAGATAATTACAAGGCCTAAGGAAGAGGAAGCACATGACCTAGATGGGTTACAGAGATGTCCCCTGAAGGAAGCTTTTATTTTGTGTTTGGGATAATTTCTCAGTGTAACAGGGGTTGCAGTAAGTTTTACTTCCTTCTTTGTGTTTATACACTTTCTAGTGAAAAACTGTGCCTGACACATGCACCTCAATTTCTTCAGTGATTGAACTGCGCCTTCACACCGAGCTGCTCCTCCAGCCTCTTTATATTTTTTTGTTTCGAAATAGGGCACCATGGAGTTGCTAAGCTTCTTGAGCTAGGCTCGAACCTGAGATCCTCCTGCTCGGGCTCCTGGGGTGCTGGGTTTGGGCCTGAGTTGTCCGGCCTGCCTACACTCACTCACGTTTAACAGAAACAAGTAATGGCGCCAGTTGTCGTCCTCCTCCTGCCCGGCTGGCTTCTCCTCAGAGGTCGGAAAAGTGAGAGGAGGCACCGCCACCACACACCAACCCCGGGACCGTGCGGCTGCTGCCCCTGGGAGCCCTGTGCCACAGGGCACAGCGCGCCTCCCGCTGCTGTCCTCCCGTCCCAGTCCCGTGGACCACAGCCCCCAGCGGGGTGCCGGCCGCACCACGAGACTGGGCAGTGGTGCTTTATCACGGGACTGTGCAGCGACCGCCACAGCGTCGGCATGGGTCTGCTGTAGTGTTTCTGTGGCCGTGTGGCCCGCTCGGGCCCCTCTGCTCACTGTGAAGCTCCTCTCAGTTGGACATTCATGAGTTGATCTTCTATTGGCCTTACCGTTGGTTTACTGGTTTACTTCCTAGCGTTACTTCTGCAAGAATGTTTTTTACACTATTTTCTCATTCTATTGAGGGTTTGGTTTCTGTTGTGATATTTTTATATATAATCTTGCTTTTTGTGTGCGTAGCAATTTTCTTTATCTCTCAGAGATACTAATAGTAGTGTGGGGCCTTTGTCCCCTCAGCTTTCCCTGTGTTTCTGGCTCCGCACTGCAGTTGGAGGCCTGGGCTTCTGTGCAGCATGCCTCAGGCTGAGTTGAGGCTGCAAAGCCTGCCTGTCTTAGTTACTTTTCTTTCTTTCTTTCTTTCTTTCTTTCTTTCTTTCTTTCTTTCTTTCTTTCTTTCTTTCTTTCTTTCTGTGGGACCTGTGTTTGAACTCAGGACCTTGCACTTGCCAGGCGGGTACTTGTGCCATAGTCCCTTGTCTTAGTTACTTTTCACTCGTCGCTGGGGCAGAATATCTGACGCCCAAAACTAAACAAGCAAAGGCTTATTTACCACAAACCTGCTAGTTCTCTTTTCATGTTAAAGCAATGGCCTTCTCTGAGGCTCAGCGGGTGCCGCCGTGTATATACCCACGCTCTGAGAGCCAGAAAGGGCTCCCTGCGCGGCTGGGAACAGCGGCGCCTCCGCCCGTGTGTGGGCTCCCAGCAGCAGCCCGGCCGGTCGAGGCTTCTGTCGGCCTCTTTCTTCTTTCCACACTGACTGCCACGACTTGGGCTCCACGGCGGAGCTCCTCCGAAGCGGCGCGGCTGCAAAGCAGGATGATGGGGACAAGGACTTCTCCAGGGAGCCGGGTTGGGTCCGGCCAGGGAAGCGTTCCTCACTCCTTCGTACACACTTGTGTGCTGAGTAACTGTGAGGCAGGGCCGTGTTGCCTGCCCTGGGGCGGGCCAATCACGCCCAGGGCGGAACCAATCATGCCCCAGGGCGGAACCAATCATGCCCCTGGGCAGGCCAATCACACCCAGGGAGAAACCAATCACGCTCCAGGGTGGGCCAATCGCGCCAAGGGAGAAATCAATCACGCCCTGGGAGGAACCAATCCCGCCTTACCACACTGCCCCAAGCTGTGGCCCTCCTGGTGGAGCCCTCTGAAAAAAAAAAAACAGAAGACTCTGCCGACTCCGCCTCCACTGAGCTCAAGGACGGTCCGAGGAGGCCAAGTGGCCGGGTCCAGAGCCGGAGGGCAGGCGGGCCACGCGCCCAGGCCCCTGGTCTCTGCGCAGAGCCGGCGTGCGGTGTCGGCCTCCGCGCAGCTGCCCCGCCGCCTGGTCACCGCTCACCTGCATCTTGAAGGCAGCGCGGCCCCTGCCTCTGGCCCTCTGGTCACCCAGTCCAGCCTCTGCCTGTGGCTGGCAGCGCGAGACGCGGGTGCTGCGCTCTCACTTTGATCGCCCTTGTGCACCTCCGCCGGGAGCTCGGCCGCGCTGGCCCTGAACCCGGTGGGGATGGACCTTGCATCCGTCCACGGCATGGGGGCGACTGCAGCTCTGAGGGCAGAGTCACCCGGAGGCGCTGCTGGGTCCTCCCCAGGGAACTCGGGAGCTCTGATCTAATATACATGTGTTTTAGTACTGAAAATAGCTTCAAGATGAGGCTGGGGAGATAGCTCCATGGCGCAAGGGCCTGCCTGGCAAGTGCAAGGTTGCGAGTTTGAACCCCACTCCCGAAAAAAGAAAGAAAGAAAGAAACAGAATAGCTTCAAGATGGTGCGCTCTTCTCTGTCAGTGCCTGGGGACACGGAATTAGCCCCCAGACTTCCTAACAGGCTGGGAAGCCTTGTAATACAGATTCCCATGGAAAGCCAGGATAGTGGCTCAATGTTCTTTCTAACCGTGTTCTAGTTTTGACCTGCATGATTCTTGCCATAGAGTATTTGTGGCAAACGTTCCAGATGACGTGTGTGTGCACGTGTGCGTGTGCGTGTGCACATAGGTGTAGGCAAAGTAGGTGCGCAGTCTATTAGGAGGGCTTAGATTTAAAAAAAAGTAGTGAAAGACGCCTTGGCATTACTGCCCGCCAGAACACTCTGCTTCCCTCTGAGCACACTGTCCCATTGTCCCTGCCTCCTTCCGGAGCCTCTGGGCGTCCTCTTCAGGGAGTATCTTTATGAGCTGTAATCAAAAATCCAGCAGACTCCGCTGCCAAGAGCTGGCACAGGCCCCGTGGGTCCCTTGCCCACCGCATTCCCTGGATCCAGCACCGTGCGGCTCCTGGCTCTTCCAAAGTGACCATGAATGGCAAATGCTTTGAGTCAGTTGAGGACATTGAGGCAGCCGTTACAGCACGACTGAGGACGCCCAAGGAAGGAGACCGTAGCCTGCTTCAGAAGGGGGTGAGAGTGGCGGTGTTGGGGTGCGGGGGGCACGGCACTGTGTCTTTTACTGTAATGAATTTTTAAGACTTAAACATTCACTGTATGCTTCTGTCACCTCTCTCTCTGTCTCTCTCTCACACATACACACACTCTCCCTTCTATCATTTATTTTATATCCATTGCATTATTCTTCCTGAAACATGGCACTTCAAGTTTTTTTCTGCTTCCTTATTTGAGACATAGTGACTGAGAGCCTTGTGGGTTTCTTCCAAGTGAACACTGCAGGGCTGCTCTGAGGCCTGCTGGACCCTTGACTCATGTCGAAGGAGCTGTACTGGTTTGCATCTTTTTGCCCAACCCTGTAGAGCATCCAGACGAGGAAGGAAGGCAAGCACAGAGCTGAGGCACAGGGCTGTGCGTGGAGCTCAGGAGGGACCCCTGGCTGCAGGCTGAGCCCCGGCACCGGGTTTGCACCCCACATTTTGATGCTGTAGGTGTCCATGTCAAGTGACACCTCACACGGTACACCACTGGCACCTGGGGATGAACGGAGTCCACGTGGGAGGAGGGATGTAAGTGATGCACGTGGTCTCAGGCTGTCAGGAACCGCGCTCACGGTCCCTGGTGGAGGGCAGTGGTGCCCGGCAGGTGCAGCCCGGCTGCTATTATGGCTTCAATAACTGAGAGTCTCCACTAGCTAACTGTCATCCAAGGGATGAGTTGGTATAGTGCATTTCAGGGAGGACACAGTGCGGCGCCAGGAGCCCCTTCTAATGGAGGCTCACAAAATGGTTCTTCTTCTCTGAGGCATGAGGACAAAATGGACGACTGTGGACAGCAGGAAATGGAAGCCATATTGTATGTACTTCTGTCATGCAGGCGTGAGAAGCACCACTTCAAAATTGTGTGACAGCAGCATCCTTCTACAGCGGGAGGGGTCTGCTCCAGCTCAGGTGCTTACGCCAGGCAAGTCCTCTTCCCTGCATTGGGCCTCGGCTGTGCCACAGAGGAGAGCCCACACCTGGGCAGTGATGAGTGGCTCTCGCTCTCAGGATGCTAGGGGCTGAGGAGACCATGCCACGTGGTACTGGGAGCCAACCTCCAAGTGTCGTGGAGCATGTGGCAAGGGCCCCAGGACAAAGGACAGAGAGTGGGGAGAGGCCAGGCACGGTGGGCCCAGAGATGGCCCATACCCAAGCCTGCAGGGGGCCTCTTGGGAGGCAGATGCTGCCAGGTAACCAGGGTACAGGTACCCAGGGGTGTGGAGTACAGCAGGGCCCCAAAGTCAGGCCAGCCTCGACGCGCCTCAGTGCATACTCTCTGTGGTCTGCTTGAAGACACCATGGTGGGTGTGGAGAGCGGTGTGTGGGTGTGGGGTGCTCTGGCTCGGGCCGCCACAGCGACGGGGAGGGCAGGCAGGGAAGCGAGGAGGATGGCGAGTCCCAGGCTGGTGAGCACCCAAGGGCCGTGAGTGCGAACCCTTCTCCTTGCTTCTGCAGGGGCTCCTCCAGGGTGAGGCCCCTGGGGCTCCCATCAGCATGGTCCCCTGGGGGTTCTGCCATCCTCCCCACCTCTCCGGCTCCTGCCAGAGTCCCCAGTGGCTTCCTGTGTGTGCCCTGCCAGCCGCACTGTGAGGCTCAGGGGTCCCTTTCTGCACCATGCAGCCACCATTCACGCTCCTCCCGTGGAGTCCTCCAGCTTTTATGACAATTTTTTTAAGCATGAAAACCATTTTTACAAAGAGCAGAGGTCTTCGGCCCAGCAGGAAGCCAATGCCCGGCATGATGCATGCGGTGTGAGCAGCCATCTGTCCAACGCAGCGGGACGAAGAAGTCTCTGCTGTTTTCTTTCTGCGCATGAAAAATGAAGATTGCGAGTGTCACCCTGGCTCTGCCGACGTGACCATGTCTGATTAACAGATTGCCCTAAGGAGGGAGCAGGATGTATGAGGTGCTGAACAATACTGTGCAAGCGGGGATTCCACGGGGCGGCGTGATTTATCGGACAAGGCTGACAGGCGATACCGCTGCCCCGGGGGAGCAGAGTGGACTTGGTTTACAAGATCACTTGAACCCCGAGCCCTGGCGCTGCGGGTATTTGTTGTTTTAGCAACAGTGACCCATTGTAGCTTTCAGATTCCAGACGCTGAAGCATGACGTTTATTAGGTCTGCAGCTCCATCACAAATAATCGAAGCTGCTGGAGTGGGGAGGTGAGAGGAGGGGAGCACACAGATCTCCCTGGACTCCAGGTTAGCAGAGCCCTGGGCACAGACTGGACACACGGGTGTGGCCTGTGGGTGTAGTCCCCACTATGGTTGCTAATCCCATGTCCTCCTCTCTTTTTTGAGAAACCGGGGATCAAACTCAGGACCTTGCACTTGCCAGGCAGGCACTTGTTCATGTTCTCCTTCAGCATGTTTCAGGGCAATCTTTCCCATGGCAGCCCCAGGGAGCCCTGGTTGGAGCCTCAGGCCTGGCCGCTATCTTTCTGTTTTCACGGCTGTGAAAAGCATCACAGGTTTAAGGCAGGGTGGGGCTATGAGTGCTGCCCAGGTAGCGAGGACTGGTGCTGCCTCTTCTGAAGCTGAGCCCTGGGCATTGGAGGACACCCTCCAGCTCCCGGCGACACCAGAGCGCCAGGCAGGGGCAGAGCCAAGGAAGAAGACAGGAGCACAAGCTAAAGTTTGAGAACTGAGCTTCCGTCGAGGCGTCATTTTCAGTCTGCAGGCTCTGTTTTGGAGCCCTGATTTGAGGACCCCGGGTTTCCAGTTATCTCACAGGGCTTTTATAACAAACACCCAATGGACAAAATATACCTGGAAAGAATCAATCCCCTGATTTTTCAAATGAAATAAGCCTCATGGAAGGTTTGTTTGGGTTACATTTGTTTATTTGTTTGTTTGCCCGTTTCAGGACTGTGTGGCCAGTAGCCAGATGGAATGTACCAGCATCCAGCAGGTGGGACGGAGGCGCAGGAGCATCGAGCACCCCCGGCATGGTGGCGGGGGTGGCATGTGCCTGCCTGGTGCCCGCTCCCCAGTCCCAGCGCCCTCCCAGCTCTTCCTCACATGGCAGCCGAGTAGCCTGCTGGAGACACCCAGGTTCCCACTCTGCTGTTAGACATTTCAGGGCACCTCAGGGCTCAGCACCTACCAGCACCCATCCAATCACATGGACCTCAAGGGTTGTCAGGGTCTCTTGGAGTAGCCACCGCATCCCAGAGCCCAGCGGCCAGCAAGGGAAGACACATAGCCAGGGGCGACTTGCCCCTGCCGTCTTCAGGCGTTCTCAGAGTAGCACAGCCCATGGCCTTGTGGTTGAACAAGTGGCTGTGACCCTGGGAGGTCACCACTTAAGCTTGGAGCTTATCTGCTGGAGACCACGAGCCACCGGACATGTGTTCATCCCACCTGCGGGTCTGCTCGCTAGAGCTGAGTCGGCCCTCAAGGGTCAGAACCAGGCAGAAGTTGGGTTCTGGAGTCAGATGCACCGTAGCGCAGAGCGTGCAGCCGGCAGGCCCTGCTGGGCACTGGGGCCGGCGGTGGGGCTCAGGTTCCACTGTGCTTGAGGTTGGAGAAAGCTATGGTTCCATGAGTTATTTTCAGTGCAGACAGTAAGTTAGCTACATCACAAATGACCAGTCGTTTTCTAAATAACTCCTGAGGATCGCTCTGTGGTTGAATCCGTTATGGTGGATTCCTGATTCTAGCTGTGGGGAATTTCCTAATTTCCAAAGTGCGGTTCCGCCTTGGTCTTGAGGGCTCCGCGCAGCAAGTCCCTAGGCTGTAGGCACATAGTCCTGTGGAGACATCTTGGCTCTCGAGGGAGGCAGCTCGTGGGGAGAACCGCAGGGTGCACACCTACCACCGTGTGATCCGGCACGGATTATTTAAATGTCCCGAACTTCATTTATTTCCATACTCACATTAACATAATGATATATATTATATATATTATAGTCATTTTAGAACTTAGTTGATGGTCATGACTGAGCATTAGATTGGGAATTTATTGGAAACAGTAATTGTTATTGTCTTTGACATAAATTGAAGGGCCAATGCTTGGACAGGCCCAGAGAGTTCATGTGACTTCACTACAGTCTCCCTAGAGCTTCAGAATCAGGACCCGACACCACCAGGTGCAGCTGTCTGGGGGCTACCAGCTGGCAGGAGAAGGTGGGCCCAGCCCCCTCCACTGGCCACCTCTGCCAGGGTGGGATTGACATCTTGTATACACTGTCACATTGTGATGCTGGAGTTTCAACAGAATTTAGGCTTTTGATTATTTATTTATTTATTTTCTGTGTCAGGAATTGAACTCAGAGCCTCCTGCTTGCCAGACAGGCTCTGTGTTGCTGAGCTATATCCCCAGCCCTCATTTAATGTTTGTTTTCTTGTGAAATATTACTTGGATTTTTCAGGGGCAATCTTCACCGTTTCGGTATCAGATTTCGAGATTAGGGCTGGCAGCATCTCGGGTGTGATCCTCTATGCTAATGAGAGCCTGCCTTAGGGTGAGGAGGATGGACGCGGTGCCTCGGTGCCACGGTGCCACGCTGCCAGGAGAGAGCTAGACGCACGTGCGACAGAGTGCCCGGCGGCGTGTGCACCAGCGTTCCTCGGGACCCTCAAGAACACATGGAAGGCGGTGGATGCCTTTGCGTTTCGTCTTGCTCCCCAAAGGGAAAACATTTGGTGCAGCCACAGACCCGTGGAAAGAGGAGATGCTGACCGCATCGCGGAGCCAGGGGTGAGCACCCAGGAATGTTTCCAGCTTCCCAGGGCTCCAGGGCACCTGGATTCCAAGGGGCACCATTTAGAAAGTTCACTGACCTGAAAGCATCCCACCATGCCTGGCTGAAGAGTGTTGCTGGGTGGTGACCTTTCTTTGATATCTGCTTTCTTTCTCCAAAGGGACCTGTTCTATGACAACAAAATGCTCAATTTCTCTCTCTCTCTCTCTCTCTCTCTCTCTCTCTCTCTCTCTCTCTCTCTTTCTTTCTTTCTTTCTTTTGTGGGACTTGGGTTCAAACTCACGACCTTGCACTTGCCAGGCAGGCACTTGTGCTACAGAGCTATCTCCCTAGCCCCAAAATGCTCGATTTCTTCATTAATTTTTTTTTAGGTATTTAGTGCAGGGTCTCACTACATAGATCAGACTTGTAGTGACCCTCCCTCCTGTTTCCAGCCTCCCGTGTGCTGGGATTACAGGTGTGCGCCACCATGCCCAGTCTCAATCGCCTTCTCAGCGTGCCCCAGGGGTGGGACGGGCACCGCGTGGCGGGGATCACACCGGCCCTTGCTCTCTGCCGAAGCAGGCGCTTTAGTCTGCTGAGCTATTTGGCTGGCCACGTCTTCATTAATTCATTTGCTCGCAGCACAATTATTGTTAGGCGCCTGCTGTGTGGGGACGCGCTGGTCCGTGGTGACTCCCTGGAGCAGAGCCTCAGCTGGCCGTGTCTGCGGCTCCTGGGTGAACGCAGCGCTTGCTCTCGGGCTCACCCTTCCAGTTCTGTGTGCACCTTGGAGCCAGGTACGTTTGTGCATCCATCCCAGAGCCAGGCGACAATGCAAAAATTCAGCCAAATTGCCAAAGACAGTTAAGCAGCTGCATTTCTCAGTCAGGTAATAAACAGCCCACGTCTAGCGCCACCGAGAGCGAGAAAGCTTTGTATTAGCTTTTTACACCGACTCTGGTCAGCAGAGACTGGGCTTTCAGCAGCAGCAACACACCGAGCTTAGTCTTAAACCTTGTATTTGGGTATTTGGAAATAATACAGACGTGACACTCCGTTGTCGCCCCCTGGGCACAAGCTACTAACTGGTGTACAGCTACAGGCTCCTCACAGGCTTGGAACTGCCCTCAGGTTAGTGTCTGTCCACGAATGTAAGGACTGTCCTCCTAGCAGCAGTGGGAGTTGGCTGCTGAGGTGGGAGGTCTTGGATTCAGGGCGTCGCATCCTGTGGTCAGACTGCAGTGGCCCCTGTGTGGGGCCAACGGCCTTCCAGTGTCACAAGGGAGACGGCTAACGAGGACGGGATGCATCAGGGCAGTGCAGCCTCATGCCAGGAGGGAATTCAAGGGTGAGTCCTCCGGGTGGTAGGTCCACGGGATTCCATATTATGTGCGTGTATGCGTATGCGTATGTGTGTGTGTGTGTTCATACTTTTTTAAGTTTGAATCTCTTCCAGAAAGAAACACAAAAAGGAACAGGAAAAATCCATCATGTCTTATCTGGTAGAAGTAGTAGTTTGGGGCTTGTTTTCTGTATCCTTTCAGGAATTTAAAGACGTGTGGAACTCATACTGAATATAGATTTTCTCCCTGAATATTTTTTCCATGAACATCATGTTAAAAATATTTCCTTATGAAATAAAAACCTGTTGTTCACCTTTCAATTAGGTACGTAATAGCTCATCTTCTGCACTTTTAGACTTTGGGGTGTTGTTTTATTATTTTTCTTTTATTATAAATAATGCCACAGGAGACATTTTTGCCTACGGGTCTTGGGCTACATGAGGGACGCCTATTGTTAAGGGCGTGAACAGGCCCAGGGCTCTGAGGACACCAGGACTCCTTGTTTTGGGTGAGGTGGCCTCAGCTCGATGTGAAGACACCGATTCTCAGCACGTTCTGAGCCCCGGGATGGCAACTACAGGCCTACGGCTGGAGGGTCTGTAGTAGTTGAATCTGCTCTGAGAGGAAAAGTGAACTAGTAAGGCTGGGCTCTTTTTCTTTCTTTCTACTAATCATTTGTAGCTCCTTTTCTATGGATGACCTGTACGTGGCCCTTTCCTACTGAACTACTGAGTTCTTAGCCTTTTAAAATTGGTTTCTATTATGTTGAGGTAAAAATATCCCCAAAGCCTCGTGTGTTCAGAGGCTGGGTTTTTAGAAGGTGACTGGGTCATGGCCTTCCTCCACTGAGGGGGGCCTGGCTGAGTGTGCAGGCAGGGACCGAGGCCCGGGAGGGCGTCCTTATCCCAGGCCTGTCTCCGTCTCTGTCTCTGTCTCTCCCTCCCTCCCTCCCTCTGTCTCTCTCTGTCTCTCCCTCCCTCTGTCTGTCTCTGTCTCTCCTTCCCTCTGTCTCTCTGTCTGTCTCTGTCTCTCCCTCCCTCTGTCTCTCTGTCTCTGTCTGTCTTGCTCTGTCTCTGTCTCTCCCTCCCTCCCTCTTTCTCTCTGTCTCCATCTTTGTCTCTCTCTCCCTCCCTCTGTCTCTCCCTCCCTCTTTCTCTCTGTCTCCCTCTGTCTCTGTCTCTCTCTCTCCCTCTCTCCGTCTCTGTCTCTCTTTCACTGTCTCTGTCTGTCCCTCCCTCCCTCCCTCTCTCCCTCCCTGCCTCCCTGCCTCCCTGCCTCCCTCTCTCTCTGCTTCCTGAGCTGGGTGGCTGTCATCCACCAGGCCCTTCCACAGGGCCATTTTTGCCTGGGAGCCTCCAGCCACTGACTGATCCGACTGCAACTGTGAGCTGTGTAAGCCTGTCCCCTTAACGCAGAGGCGTCTCGAGTTTTGTCGCAGCGATGGGCGAATGAGGAACACGGTGTGCCTCAGTTCTGCACAGGAATGACTATGAACTTTGTTTCTCCTCCCTGATGCAAATGTTCTCCCCATTTCACTGCTTTTTAAAATATTTATTAGCATGGCTGGCCAGATAGCTCTGTGGACTAAAGTGTCTGCTTCAGCAGAGAGGAGAGGCAGGGGTTCAGTCCCGGCTTGCCATGTTGGCCCCGCCTCTGGGGGCGCACTGAGATGAGACTGGGCGTGGTGGCGTGAGCCTGTAATCCCAGCACTTGGGAGGCTGAACACAGAATCACTATGAGTCTGATCTACATAGTGAGACCCTGTGGACCCTGCAGACCCTGTACCAACTACATAAAAAAATAAATAAAATATTGATTAGTGGCTGGGGATATAGCTCAATGGTACAGCACCAGTGTGGCAAGCACAGGGTCCTAAGTCTGATACTTGGTGGTAAGTAAGCGAATAAATAAATATTTTAAAAATACTGGTTAGTATGTTCTTGTGCTATATGAAAATTAAATGTTTTTTTCCCACTTATTTATTTTAAAAATATTTTTCATTTCTTTTTTTAAGGAGAATAAGAAATGGTAGGAAAGTCCATTAGAAATGATATAGACTTTCACTAAAAAAAAAAGAATTAAACAATTGTTGTTATATTGCATAATGTTGTCTTCAAATTAGTTGTCTACATTGCCGGATATAAGCATGCAAAATTGGTAGAAAAAGTTGTAAGAAATTAAAAATTAGAAGAAAAAATGTTAAAGTGTTAACCGTTCCTTACAACAAGGCAGCAGCGATCAGCAGGAGAGCTACGCAGCCACCCCGTGTGCACACGCGTGGGGTCGTCTTCCTGTCCCTTTTTTTGTCTTCTTCGCATCCCGGTTGTTCCTTCTCTTTGAACATCTTCAGCTCCTTTCTCAGGACCTATTATACCTTTCAGCTTTTAGTTTCTCTTTCAGGATCTTACGCTAGCAAGACGATCTAATATTGTTATATGATCATAGATGATAAATATGATATTTATTTTAACTTTTAAAAGAGAATAAAAATAGTAATGAAAATATTACAGGGGCCAGTGAGATAGCTCAGTGGACTAACGTGCCTGTTTAGGCAAGCTTAGTCGACCGCAGGGACCATGGTTTGATTCCTGGCACCACGTGCTGGGCCAGCCGCACCCCCAGGGCAGGCTGAGCTGGCCATAACATAAAAAATAAATAAGTAAAGTTAAAAAAAAAAGCATTAGAAATGATACACAGTTTCACTAACCAAAATGATAGGAATTCAATAATAGCTGTTATAATGCATATTATTGCTTTCAAATTAGTTGTTTAGGTTACCAGGTATAAGCATGCAAAATTGGTCCAAAAAGTTAAAAAGAAGACCAAAGCTAAGCATCACCTGCTCCTGACAGCAGGCTAGCCGAGGTCAGCGGTGTAGCCGCCGGGCTGTCCTGCGTGTGCACATCTCTGCGTCCCCCTCCTTTTCCTCTGGTGGCTTCATCCCCTGCACTTGAGTGTGCCAAGATTGCCCACATTCAGGCCAGATAGTTACTGTTTTTTTTTAACTTTTAGATTTTCCTTTCTAAAAAATTAACTCCTCATTGTATCTGGTCTTTATCTAAGTGTATAAGTATCATTTAAGGATATAAATCATTTTATTAATACATACAAATTACCTTAAGGCCATTTGTAAAATCATGCCTATTTCTCTATTAGCTTGTGACAATGTGGTTGTCCAATATCTAATGCGCATCTACAGTGAGCTGCTCCTGAAATTCTGACTGTGCTCCACCTTCCTGTCCAGCTTGTGTCACTGCCATTGTTACTTAATTATTTCAGGCACCGTTTTCACAACTTCCATTGCAGTTACCCTCACTGGAAATCAAGTGGTGCGACTTTCAAAACAAGTTTTAAGACAACAAATTACAAGAATCCTTCTGCTGTGGTTTTGATTGGGTTTTGCCTACCCAAAACCAATAGCTACAGCTAAAGCAGGTAGCACTGCTTAGAGGCGCCCACAGCTGCCCTTGGGGCACTCATGCTCCTCCACCTGCGACTGGCCCGGGCCTCCCAGGACTCCTCCATCCCCTCCCTCGTGGGTCCAGTGAAGGGGCCAGCTCCGGTGACCTCATGGGGGTGCTGTGGAGACCGAGCCAAGGCCAGATCACAGACATAAAATGTGCGCATCTTTAGACCTTAACCCCCCGCCCCCCATCTGAAAAGGATAGGTCAAGCAGACAAAATTTAGCAAAGAAGTAGCAGAACTGAAACAGAATTTGGAATAACTGGACTTAGAAGACATACACAGAGTGTTCCACCCAACCTGTTCAAAATACACATTCTTTTCAGCTGCACATGGGACATTTCCTAAAATAGACCACATATTAGTCCACAGGTCATGTTTAAGTATATGCAAGAAAGCAAAAATTATCCCATGCATATTATCTGACCACAGTGCAATGAAATTGGAAATAAATGGCCAAAGAAACCATAAGAACTCCAGAAATACATGGAAATTAAACAACACCCTTCTCAGCAACCAGTGGGTTGCAGATGAAATTAAACAAGAAATTAAACAATATCTAGAATTTAATGAAAACTCAAACACAACCTACCGAAATTTATGGGATGCAATGAAAGCAGTTCTTAGAGGGAAATTTATAGCTTTGAACTCACACATTAAGAAAACAGAACGGGAACAAATAAATACTCTCATGCAGCACCTAAACCAACTAGAAACTGAAGAGCAAACGAAATCCAAAGCCCAAAGACGGGAGGAAATTATAAAGATAAGAGCCGAGAGTAATGCAATTGAGATGAAGAAAACAATACAAAAAATTAATGAATCAAAAAGCTGGTTCTTTGAAAGATTAAACAAAATTGATAAGCCCCTAGCTAACCTCATCAAAAAGAGGAAAGAAAGGACTCAAATTCAAGCAATAAGGAATGAAACAGGTGAAATTACTACAGACTCAGCAGAGATTCAGGGGATCATTTATAGCTAGAGAATCTTTACTCTCACAGAATTGAAGACACAGAAGAAATGGACAGATTCCTAGAAAAGTACAAATTACCAAAACTGAATCAAGAAGATATAAATAATCTTAATAACCCAATAACAGCCAGTGAAATACAAAATGTAATGAAAGGCCTGCTGACAAAGAAAAGTCCGGGACCCAATGGATTCACTGCTGAATTCTACAAGAAATTTATAGGAGACATGATCCCAATACTCCTCAAACTCTTCAGTGAAATTGAAAAGGAAGCAACCCTTCCAAAATCATTCCTAGAGGCAAGTATTACACTGATACCAAAACCAGAGAGAGATGCAACTAAAAAAGAGAACTTCAGGCCAATTTCTTTCATGAACATAGATGCAAAAATCCTCAATAAAATCCTCGCCAATAGAATACAACAAATCATCCAGAAGATTATACACCATGACAGGGTAGGATTTATCCCAGGGATGCAAGGATGGTTCAATATATGCAAATCTATAAATGCAATACACTATATCAATAGAGCCAAAACTAAAAATCACATGATTGTCTCAATTGATGCCGAAAAGGCCTTTGACAAAATTCAACACTCATTCATGTTAAAAGTCCTACAGAAAATTGGATTAGAGGGCATCTACCTCAAGCTGATAAAGCCATCTACAATAATCCAACAGCTAACATAATTCTAAATGGGGAAAAACTGAAATCTTTTACTCTCAGATATGGTACAAGACAAGGATGTCCTCTATCACCACTCCTATTCAACATAGTTTTGGAAGCATTAGCTACAGCCATTAGACAAGAGAAAGAAATAAAAGGAATAAGAATAGGTAAGGAAGAAGTTAAATTATCACTATTTGCAGATGACATGATAATCTACTTGGAAGACCCAAAGAACTCCACCAAAAAGCTACTAGAATTAATACACAAATTCAGTAGCATAGCAGGGTACAAAGTCAACACACAAAAGTCAGTAGCATTCCTCTACACAGATAACAAGCATACTGAGAGAGAAATTAGAGAAATAGTACCTTTTATGATAGCACTGAAGAAAATGAAATACCTAGGAATTAACTTAACTAAGGAAGCAAAAGACCTTTTCGATGAAAACTACAGTACTCTGAAAAAAGAGATCCTAGAAGACCTCAGAAAATGGAAAGATGTTCCCTGCTCATGGACAGGAGAACCAACATTGTCTAGATGGCCATACTCCCTAAATTGTTATACAGATTTAATGCAATTGCTATCAAAATACCAACAACATACCTCACAGATCTGGAAAAATCATTCCTAAAATTTATTTGGAACCAAAAAAGACCCAGAATTGCAAAGACAATTCTGGGCAACAAAGGTAAGGCAGGAGGCATTACAATTCCTGACCTAAAGTTATACTATAAAGCTACAGTAATAAAATCAGCATGGTATTGGCAAAAAAATAGACC